>QZGG01000483.1:0-135315 GCA_006409495.1 Sedum album
AGAAGGAAAAAGAAGCCAACTTACAGCATTTCCACGAAATGCATTCCATTCCGGCGAAGTGAACACACCATAAGGGTATAATCACATTCCGAAGCAGGCAACAAAAACCTAGCAATCCCAGAATTCAGAGACCCTTTCTGAACCTGTCCCTGACCAGGACCACCACCACCACCCATTCCCATCCTACCAACGCCAGACGCACGAAGCCCTAACTGTTCCAAAACCTGATCCTTCGTAATCTCTTTACTCCCTCTAAACACATAAACCTTAGACATATCAGCAAACCCCAATTCATGCACCTGCACCTGCTTCCCAAACGACACAAACCCTACAAGCGCATTCTCCGGCAACAATCCAATCGCCCTCCTAATCTCCGATTTAACAAACTCTAACTCCTCCTCAATCATACAAGTATCAAGCACAAACACAAAAACATTCGAATCCCTACTATTCCCCACATTCGACAAAGTATACTGCACAGTTGTATACTGTGGATACAACTCAGCAGGCACATTAGTTTCAGATATACCGTGATAATGCTGAGGGAACTGATTCCGTTGATGGCATAAAGGACAAATCCACAGCTTGGCGGCAAAGTCGACACGAGAGTAAGGATTGAGAGCTGATGAGCATTTTTTGCATCGGAGTGGTGGATAAGGCAGTGTAGGAATGTCCGGTTGATATCGGATTGGTGAGATTGAAGCTGCGAGAGGGATTACGCACTTGCTTTATTCGACTTTGGTTCGCGGCCAAACGTTCCATGTCATTCGGACTCCGTCGATTCCTTCCGGATCTGTGCTCGCCATCTCCGACATGGTTGATCGGTTGAATTGATCGACTTAATTGAACCGACCGATTTAAATCGGAGTGATCGGCCGAATCGCTAGATTTGAGGCGGAAGAGAGAATGAGAGAGATCGCCGAGAAAGTTGATGAATAATTGGATTATTATTATTTTTGTTAATTTAATTTATTTGATTGTTATTATCAGGGGATCGATGATTAAAAAAAGTAATTATTACCAAAAATATCTTTGATATCAATATATTTTGATTAAATTAAATAATTGAATTCAAATGCGATTGAGATTCAGTGTAATAAAAAGTATTTGATGCAATAAATAATTTAGATATAACTACGTCAAATTGACCATCATTTTTAATACTCGCAGTAATAGTAGCGATCTTTCATATTGCAAATGTAAATCTTCCTTTGATTTTTTGTATTGTGAATTTTTCATAATTTGGTTTGGCTATATTTTGCTTATAAATTTAAACAGTGAGTACTCATCAACACCCATTGATCGATTTATTGATACTATAATTACAAAAAGACTACTTCAGATCACACACAACAACGACAACATGGTCCAGATCCGATCCTAAGCCAGTCTTCAGTATTTAGTAAAGCGGCGGAAGCTCAACATAGTCTTAGGCGTCTTCTTAATCCAAGGTTTGACCACAATCTGAGACTCGAACATCTTCTTAACCCCATTTTCCACAGCTGAGACCTTCAGATAATATTTAGTCCCAGACACGATCTGTTTCACAGCCGACGTTACCTCCACGAAAGACAACACTTTGTTGGATGACACGCTGCCATGTTTTTTTGTAAGAGCTATGTTGTACTGCTCCACTGAGTATTTTCCTAGATCTTGAACTTCCTTGTTGTGCTCCACGTCCTCGATCTCCATCATAGCGCCGAGCTGCGCGGTGGTAGAGTGGATGAGGAGGAAGGTGGCCACCAAGATGATGAGAGGCTTGAGTAAGGCCATTGCTTTAGAGTTTGGTTTTTGTGGTTCGAGTGTTTGGGTGGTTATAAATACTAAGTAAACAGTGAGTGAGTGATGGAGTGGACCAGCTTGTCTGTCGGTGACTTTTAGGATGAAATGTGAATGGGGTGTGGACTAGTGGTGCAAATCTACACGTTTCGAGTGATGAGCATTTACTGGGTGGTTTTTAGCGTAAAACGTCAAACTTGCGTAAGCTAGTTAGATTGTTTTAGTGGAATGCATGAAGCGGAGTGGGCACACATGTGTTCGGTGGATACTGACGTGGTCGATCTTATCTCTACGATCACATTAACAGAACTGATCCTAATTAGATGGATCATCGATTGGTATGTGTTGATCCAGCTCCAATTCAGCACAATGTGGCCAGCCCAACAGAATAGCCCAAATATCACCAGTAGAACTACAGTAAAGCCCCAAAACCATTTGAAAATAATGCAAAAAAGGTGGCGCGTGCGTGTAAGAAAGATTTGGAAGAGCCATGTATGCGTTCCTAGGGGAACATACAGTGGCGGAACCAGGGGGCTGGAGCCCCGGCGAGGAATTTTTTTTTTTTTTACTAGGTATAATTTATCATAATTCGATTTGGAGCCCCGGGTAAAGTAATTATTTGAGCCCCGGCTGAAAAAATTATTAGAGCTTCGGCTAAAAAAATTATTTGAGCCCCCGCTAAAAAATTATTTGAGCCCCCGCTAAATTTATAAGCTTTTGAACCCCGGCGAATATTTCGTCCTGGTTCCGCCACTGGGAACATATGCGCGAATTTTCATGTAGATAAAAATTTGAAATAATGGATGGAATAGGAAAGACTTGAATCACCGAGTATTAATATTAGAGATTATTAAAATCGAATGATTGATCGTTAGATCACTAGTCTTTATGTAAATATTTGAATACGAATAAGATTACACTAACTTCGTCTAGCGCTCGAGGTGGGGACCTAATGTTACACTCTGATTATTTTACAAAAAGAATTCCAATTACCATTTGTTAATAAATAAATTCAAGCATTTTAATATTTAATAAAAAATTAACAAGATTGCTAAAATCAAGTATTAAATACATTTTCAAGCTAACAAAATTTCATCGTCAAATAAAAGATTGGAATTTTGTTGGAAATTCATTGGTTCTTTGCACAATCCGTAGCCACAAAACGTCAACGTATTGCGTGTGATTCCTCATCTTCCATCTTTTCTGTGCTGTTCTGATTGGCGACGTCGACGCGTAGGGCAACGAAACGGCCATTCAGGTGCGTCTCGTGTCTTCTTCACCCTTGCATTTCTATAAGGGCATGAGTCCGAGCCTCGTTTCCACCGCAGCTCGTCGTTAGGTGCTACTGTTATTCAATTCAGTTTTGAATTTGTATCGGATTATTTTATGTTGCGCTGTACCTGTTTGTCAAAATTATAGATTAGGGTTACTGCTGGATTTGGAATTTATATTCATTAATGGGTTATGCACGTGATGGGTTATTGATTAAAATATTGATTGTCATGTTTGGTGCGAGATTTTGAGGTGGTTTTGTGAATAGTTTCTTTTGTATATTGGGTTTTGCAGAGTAATTTGATTTGTTCAACAAATTCTGCAACTTGTAATTTGGTGGGGATTTTGGAGATTGGGGATTGAGAGGCTAGGGTGCTTGGCATTGAAGGGAAAGCTTAAAAATAATTACATATTGATGGATATATCGATGTCACGTGATAATATCAATGGGCTTGTGCTGGCAGTTTCATCAAGTGTTTTCATTGGTTCTAGTTTTATTATTAAGAAGAAAGGTCTAAAAAAGGCGGGATCAACTGGTGTCAGAGCAGGTATTTATTTTTTCTGTGATCATTGGAAAGGGATAAACTATATGCATGGCACTGTGTAGAAACAGGTGGTTGATGTTATAATGTTTCAGGAACTTGTGAATGCATCCAAGAAGATATTGTCCTAGATTTGTCAACAGAATGCAAAGGTTATCTGCAATAAACTGATTTTTATTGTTTATTTAATTGAAACAGGCTCTGGAGGTTATTCGTACTTGAAGGAACCCTGGTGGTGGGCAGGAATGATTACCAGTAAGTCATAGAATTTTATTCTGATTTGAAATGTCTCTTTTGTCTAACATTGACAGGCTTTGGTGATGTTTCTTGTGAATTCTTGCCCTTATTACTAAAGGTCATAGTATTTTATCAATACGCTAGTGGTGAATGGTGATAGCAGTTCATATTATTGAAGAGACTCTTAAGAGTGATTCAGAACTACAGTTGATACTCATACTCCTACACTTCTTGTATTATTCTTATTCTTATTCTGAATATGTTCTTAGTGATAGTTGGGGAGATAGCAAACTTTGCTGCTTATGGTTTTGCCCCTGCTATACTTGTAACTCCTCTGGGAGCTTTGAGTATCATATTCAGGTAATGGCCACAAGAGTGATTCATTTTAATATTGATTTTCCTTGCATCTTGTTTTTCTTACTCCTAGAAAGTACAAAGATGGTTAAACAATTTGTAGTATGTTTGTAAGGATATTTACTCTTATGCAGTGCAGTATTAGCTCATTTTATTTTGGATGAAAAGTTGCACATATTTGGCGTGCTTGGCTGTGTTCTGTGTGTTGTGGGGTCGACTACCATTGTTCTCCATGCCCCCCATGAGAAAGATATCGAGTCAGTTACTCAAGTGTGGCACCTTGCAACGGAGCCTGGTACCAATTTCCGTTATTCAACTCCGTATCTTTAAGTATTTTAGAATCTGTGTATTACATCTTGTCATAGCTCAGTGTTACAAAGCAAGTCCTCTTCAGTTTGTTTATCTTGAATACCCGTAGACGTACTATGTGCTTAATTCTCTTACAAACATTGCGATTTACAGAAGAAAATTTGCCAGTTGTGTCATTTGTCGGGAATTTTAGATGAGTGAAATATTGACCACTTACATGTCAAGCACCTAATAGTTTTACTTAACGTACACGATCTATGTATGATTACCTTTTGTATTTTTTATCAGTCTAGCTTGCAACTGGATCTACTTTGGCAACAATAAACTTTTATTGTTTTTGTAGATATGACTAAAATGTTAGAACATACAGGTTTCCTTGTCTACTCCAGTATAACACTAGCATTGGCTCTTCTTCTCATTTTTAAATTTGGGCGAAGTCATGGCAAAACACATATGGTTGTCTACATTGGAATATGCTCTCTCATGGGTTCTCTCACGGTTTGTTTTCTGACCATTTATTTTTCTTGCTGGCTTGATTTTATGCTCCATGTGTTGAATTTGTCTTATAATGTAGGTAATGAGTGTGAAGGCTGTAAGCATTGCTATGAAGCTGACATTATCAGGGTCTAATCAATTTGGTTACTTCCAGACATGGATTTTCACCTTAATAGTGGTTTTCACTTGTCTAACACAAATAAATTATTTGAACAAGGTAATTCAGTTTTGTTTACTCGCATTTGGTACCAGTTATTCTTGTGTAATTACCATATAACAGCTTTTTACTAAGGTTTAAGAAAATGCACTCGAGGACAACATTTTTCTCTGGATATTCATCCGTGAGCATTATGGTTTTGATTACCATTAATTTTGATTCTAGTTTTGTGTTTTGCAGGCACTAGACACTTTCAATACAGCTGTGGTGTCTCCAGTTTACTATGTCATGTTCACTTCACTTACCATCCTTGCCAGCATGATAATGTTCAAGGCGAGTTTTTGTCATATTTTTACTCTCACATTCCTGTATAATGGCCTTTTCCAACTTGCTTCATTTCATCCGCACATGATAATGAAATAAAACTTTAGAAACACCCCTGTGTTCTTACAGTGTCAACTCAGGCATTTTATTTATTTCTGTCGTTACACCTCCAGGACTGGGCTTCACAAAATGCATCACAAATTGCCACAGAGCTGTGCGGTTTCGTTACAATTCTTTCTGGTACATTTCTCCTTCACAAGACAAAAGACCTGGGAAATGAAGAGCCTTCTACATCACAACCCATCTTCACAAGCGGAGATCCAAAACCTGAAGAAAATTCCAGATAATGGAGTGCCAGTAAGTCAATGCAAAAGAAGCTGCCATCATTTGCAGAACATACAGCATATTATTATGCTCTATTGCATGGGTGAATTGGCAATTAGAACTTATGTAGTCTGGACAAACCCGCTTGTGAATAGACACCTTACACCTACCAACAATGACATTGTATACAAGTCTGTACCTTTCCGCCTACACCAGCCGGAACTGGCATGATTCTCAGGATACACATGTCTGGTTATTTTGAAGCATTTGTGCAAATCTCATAGCTTATGCCTTAAAAACTCACAAACAGAACTACAGAAGGGGAAAGGCAAAACTCCATCAAAGACATAGTCAAATTTAGCATGTATCGAAACTTCGAGGACCTTATAAGTATTTATGTAAAAGCTATCAGACAGCCTTAAGTTTCATTTATGTCACCTGACAAAATCTGCTTCCGCGGTTCGGTCGGACGTGTCCGAAACCTCAACTCCGTCCCTCTCCCGATCTCTTCTCGGGAGTTCTAACTTTGTGATCCAATTGGCTGCTCGTTACCAGATTTTTTCCTGCAAAAGGGTTTTCTCTTTTAATTGAACTCAATCGAATTGCTGGCGACGTCCTCTTGATTTCCAGCTGATTGATTGTGAGATTGAAATCGGAAGACTGAGTAGGATACAAAGTCTGCATCTTTTGTTGTTTCTGCTACCTATTTCATATCTGGGTCATCTCGCTGTGTTTGAATGACGCCGCTGAGGAGGAAGAAGTGGACGGAAGTGGAGGAAAGAACCCTAATTGATAAATACAATGAAATGGTGAGTAATGGAACTTTAGGGAAGATGAAAACTAGGGAGAAGAAGTTTAAGCCAATTGCGTGCTATGTCAACACTATGCATAGTTTAATCGATCCTGTAGCTTTTCCGTGGCAATGGACATGGAAGGATGTGTCCACTAAGGTGCAAAATATGAGGCATCAGTATTTGTTAGTCAAGCAGAAGATCAAGAGGACTTCAGATTCTTGCGGGGAGGAGTTTGATTGGTCAGAAGGGTTGACACATTGGTCTAACTTTTTGAGGTATAAGGAGGTTTTTGGAGATGTGCCACTTGGGTCAAATGAGGGTGATATGGTGGGTTATGGGATTGAGAATGGTGGAATAGAGATTGTGGAGTTTGGGGCGGGTATGGAAGTGGATGGAAGTGAGGATGGAATGCTTGGATTGGGGTTTGAATATGATGCGGACGTGAGAGATGTGGAGGAAAAATATAATGATTGTAATGAGAACTGTGAAAGAATGAGGAAGGATGGAGATGGTGGGTTTGAGTACGAGGAAGATGTGAATGAGTCTAGGATGAGGAAGAAGAGGAAGACTGGGAGAGGGATGGAAAAGAAAATGTTGGATTTTTTGGCTCACCAGTTGTCTGAGTTAAAGAAAATGGAAAGTCGGTATGAACAGCGTGAAGCTGAGAGGGTGCAAGAAAGGCAACAGCGAGATTCAGTTTTGATGGAGCTTGATCAAGAAAGGGCTCGTAGATGGGCTGAAAGGGAAAAATGCATAGATGAGCGAGAAAAGGCTAGGGAGGAGATGAGACGACAAAGAGATGAAAAATGGAAAGCATTTGAGAAAGAGAGTATTGCAAGTAAGAGAAGAAGAGAGGAGTTGAATGGCAAGAATGAGTGGGAAGAAAAGGTGAACATGCAGCGAGCAGAGTGGATGAAACAGATAGATGAAATGCTAAGTCAGCACAGGGAAGAAATGGAGCGAGTTCAAACACATATTTTGCACGAACAACAGAACTGTATGAGCCAGTTGCTTGGATTGGTTGGTCAATGCTCAAGTCCTGCAACATTACTTTCAGATCCTACTGGCCAACATAATCATTATCTTTCACAAATGATGCAAAATATGCACCAGGGGAGTGGGATCATTCGTGACAACACTGTTGAAGAAGGCGATAATCAAGATGATCGGTTTGTATTGGATTGATGGCCCTTTGTTGTACTCTTACCTTTTAACAATGAACTAGGAAAGACACAGATCAGAGTGCACAGTAAATATGTTTTTTGTATGCATTTGGTTGTGTTTTAAAGTTACGAAAACTGAAGTTGGCCTATCTTGGTGAAAGAAAGTAAAGGGTGTATTCATTCTGAAAAGGTGTCATTTTTGCAACTAAAGATTTGTCTGCTGAGGGATGTTCTGATAGAGGATTGTAGGGAGAATTCAGGTGAAAGGAGAGGGAGTAGAGGGATGAGTAAGGCTAGTAAGAAATTATAAAGTATACTAAATACGCATGAAACAGAATGAGGGGACTTTATAAGCTCTGCAGTGACCAAAGCAAATTCAAGCTACAAGAATATACTTTGGCCCAGTAGGCAGTATACGTTGAAACAGAATGAAGAGAACTATAAGCTCTGTATAAATTGAATACATGCCACTCTCTATTAACTCCTGTGATAATAAATTATGCATCCGAGTAGGCAGTGGACCTAAGAAAACCACGTTGAGGAACAACGGCACTGAAGACGCAACTCGGGGACAAAGTGCTCTTTCATGAATTCCTGCAGCAAAATTTCTAATTTCTTAAACAATAGCCATTATTCAATGTCTACTGTCAAACAACAATTAAATAGAGCAACACTGAGAAAATGTACAAGCAATGCCAAAGGCTATATTTTCGCAACACCGATACAACCATTTTTTACAACTGAGACAAGACAAGCAGCTAAATTCTTGAACATATATGCTTATTTTGTTTTGAAGTTTGCTCATAAGGCACAAGCACCGCAACAAAAGATGCAAAATTTGGCGATCAAGTAAATTATAACGCACTCATCAGATTTATTTTTGCAAAATTAAATAAATGCCTGACACAATTAGCAATTGAAAGGCAAATTAATTATAGATCCTTAACTGTCACTGCTGTAAATTTCCAATCAGCAGTCATGCACACTCTGTTCATAATAATCCACTCTTACAAATTTTCCAACCTGTCTACTCTACAAAATCCCAAACCTTCTAAGACCCAAATTACACATTAAAATGTATAGGACGATCAACAATGCAAGAGAAACCCAGTCTACCGAGCCCATTCTAATATGGCATCACTCGAAAACATGAAACTTAGACACACAATACTCAACCATTATAAACATTCATGCAGCCATTAGAAGTGTTACTCAGCAGAGTTTGGTGCGTGCAACAGTACAAGTACATAACTGGGCACTCTTAGCTAATCTCAAATGGAGCAACAGCATTCCAGACAAAGTATCAGTAACAAAAAACCTCTGCAGTTGTAAATTAACCTCATCAAAATATATATAATCTGATCAGCAACATCCGTATGAGGCTATACAGGACTAATGGAAGAATACTGGAATTAACAAATCTAATCAGATTGCATAATTGAAATTAACAAACTCAACCAAACAAGCATTCGAAACTGCCTGTAGTTATTTTATAGTACCAAATCTACCACATCCAAATTACCAAATTCATAACATTAAAAACAATACACATTCAATATTAAAATTAGCTAGGGCTGCGAGAAACACACCAATTCATGTCTTCAAGCAGCACCCACCATCTCCTCCTTCGTGACCATCCGATCCATGATGATGACATTCATCTTCATCATCCGAACTCCCATCCTCATCAAACGGTTTCTCCTTATGAAAAATACAGCATTTTTTCGAACTTTTCTTGTTCAAAAACTCATTATCAACCGTCCCTTCCTTCCACGAAACTCGCTTCTCCTTCCTTTTCAACCGCAGCACCAAAACCTCTGGCTTTGACGACGATGATGAGGACGCGGATGTGTTTTCTAGGGTTATGGTTGTAGTCGCGGTGCCTGAGGCCGGACGAAGGCTGGCGCTCGCTGTAGATCCGGTTCGGGACATGTTCGGATGGGTTCTGTTGAATATCGGATGGTGGCGGAACGCAGCGGATTAAAAATTTCAACTCCGGCGATCGGACGAGAAGGATCGAAAGATTCGTGCGAATGGTGAGATCGAATGAACCGTAGTGCACGCCGTTTTAATATACTTTGCATTCCGGTTCAATTTAGGGTCCATTAATTGAACCGAACAAGTTAATTGAACCTAACTTAGTAGCTTCAGGATAAACTGCGAATGTACCCTTCAACCTCCTCTCGACAACACGCTTGAGTTTGTCATTTTTTAAAATGTGACTTTGTTTGGCTTGGTGTCATCGGCTTTTTTCAAAATAGTTCAAAAGCATAAACAGGTGTTCTGGTTTGCAAAGTTTTTTTAGCTCGAGAGTGGCTACAAAATGGAGTGCAGCAACCACGACGTTATACAAATGATGGAGAAGAGTGCAACTAAAGATAGGACGCATATTTTACATTTAGAAGAGAAAACATAAACAAAGGCTAGTGATAGTCTACTTTTTCTATTGATTTATTTTCTACGACATCCTGGAAATTAGACCAAGTAAAAACTTGATAAATAGATTGAAAGACTTAAGAGAGCCTAGCACTTGCTTCTAGACAGTAATTTAATAAAGTTAAAGGTTTGAATTCAATATCAAGAGGGAAATAAGGAGAATGAGTCCAACTGAAAAAATAGAATCATCCATCAAATGTAACTTTGAGATGTTTGCAAAACACAAAATTTTCAAACTTGGAAAGCTGAACATCAATTAATCAGTATTTGATGGGGGCAATGATCTCTAGTTGCGCACCAAGCTTTTCTTCAGCAGCCTTCTCGGCCTTCAACTTGAGTTTGTTCAATTGCTTTTTCTTCTCATAGACCAACTGAGATCTCTCCTTTCTCTTCTTCTCAAGTTCCTGCAGTTCAGTAAACAAGAATTGATAAATCTTTTAGCTTGTATTGACATTAAATACATCTTCAAATGCTCGAGTAGCCTATTATATATCATTGTTGTGTGGATTATAATATGCACTGTTCAACAATAAACATAACCTCGAAACAGGAAATGATATAATCATATACAATGTTTACATGTACAACAGACTTAATTTTACAGCTGACACTTCAGTATTTGATTTTACCAACACTACAAAACACTTACTATTTAACTTACACAATCAGCAAACCAGTATTCGGAAACCTAGAACCAAAATAAAGCATCATATCAATTATTACCTTGATGGTGTCGAGTTGGTTCCATCCAACCTCAGAAGACAGACGTCCCAACAAGCAATACTTGTGACCAGCTTGAAGCCTCAAAACCCTGAGTAACAAAACAAGTCATTGCGGCATTATATACTAATACTAAAGAAATCAATCACAATTCACAAACAAAGAAAGAAAGCAGCTTTACTTGAGTGCATCTGGAATGACCATTCTCTTCACTTTGTCATATGGTGGCGGTACACCAACAAAGGTCTTCAATCTCGCAAGCGCAGCAGCTCCACGCTTAGTCTTGTGCGGAATCATACCACGAATTGTACGCCAAAGGATCTTCTCAGGAGCGCGAAAGTGAATAGGACCATGAGATGGCTTAGTGTTCATCCTCTTCCTCAAAAACCTCAAATACTTCATCTTCTGACGAACAAGTCCGCCGGAGAGGCAGATCTCCTCGCATCGGACCACGACGACACGCTGTCCGTTGAGCAACTCCTTAGCTATGATAGAAGATAGACGTCCAAGCATGTGATGCCTCGCGTCGACTACCACTCGCTTTGCGCATATTCCCGAACCGGACACCATCTCTCTTCTCCTGTTCTGCTTCGCTTCGTCCGATCCACTCGGCGGTTGGGAGTGATGCTAGGGTTTTCAATTGGGTTAGGATTGGCGACGACAATGAGATTTGGGCTGGGCCAAAAGCCCAATATTTGGATGGGTTTGTTGTTGGCAGATTGTACAACATTATAAAGCTTGATTCATTCACAGTCTATTTTTGTTATAGCTAAGAAACCCAAATAATATAATGAGTTGTTGCTTTGTCTCATGAATGCTTCTTTGTGTCACTCTAGTACTCCTGAAGAAGCAGTATTTCGCTGCTGTTGATGATTTTTACCCTTTCTTGATTTATTCTTTTCTTGAATTTTCTTACGCTTTTCTTCAGCTGTGATCCATTTGTAGTCGCGTGGAAGTTCAAATGGGTCTTGCATTTTGTCTATGCATCCGGATGAACAACTGGTTAAGGAGCTGGAGTGGTGGTTTGATGGGGCTTTTATCCAGCCAAACCATGACGAGGAAGTTGAGGTCGAAGGCTGTAATGATAGAACTTTTGGGCTCTCTTGAACAGCGGTGGGGCTTGTTGGTGGGGTTGCAAATTCATCTATGGGTTCAAGCTCTTCAAACTTGGTGAATGTAACAAGGACTCGAATAGTTGGAACCACTGGAATGGCAACCTGCAATCAAAGGACACCTTTTTAACTTGTTTCCTGAGAAAATGGAGTATATTGATAACTGATAAGTGGTCAGAAGGCTTCACAACCATTAAACATTATGTTTATGGTCCGAATCTAGTTAAAAATAAAAGTGACAACTTTAAAAATCAATGCTGCAAACTTGCAGGTTGAAATAAATTGATGATATAACAACCATAGTGAGACAGTTTGATTCAGTCAACTTGAAAACGTCAAAGCATCAAGTCGTGAATATTTGTTCTTTGAAGTTCAAATAAATCAAACAAATCCAATGATAATAAGGCACATTGTTCATATGGTTTTTATCTTTCAAAAAGCACACACAGCATGTGAACAATTCATGTTTCTTTCGTAAACTGTTTGAAAGTGATTATCACTTCTTAAATCATATAATCATTATCATTGTGATCATCCAAATTTGGGAAAAATTAACACACTGACTGATATCAAATCAGATTTGAAAACCTTTTGCTAACTATCACAACTAATTAGAATTCAGCACACTCAAACACTGTTTTACACATTTTGCAAGTCAGGCACTCATTCTGAATTTTTAGTACATAAACCAATAGACCAAATAAATATTAAAAAACATAAAATAATTAAGCAAACGATTAACTGACAAAATGCAATATAGTGTATAACATACCTTAACAGGAAAGGTTCCCGTTGGAAGCTTTGTTGTCAGCAGTTCCCTTAGACGACGAATTGCTTTCACCTTATCTGCAAGGATGTCCAGCAACGGCAAAAGCTCTTCAGTGCGTAGAGGGAAATCTGGGGAGAGCCACAGAATAGGCCTTAGCCCTTTCTTATACTCATTCTCACGGCTACCATCCTTACGACGTGTTCCAACATCTGTAGCAGTTGATGATGAAGATGCTTTAGAATCTTTTCCTCGTGTATTTTCATCTACTTGTGCAACCTCTAAATGGTGCCTGCCGGACCTTTTCTGGCTTCTGGATGGAGAATCATTCAACCGATCACTAACCTTTTCATTGACAGAAAGAGACCTTCTAGGAGGCGCAGCCTTCTTATCAACATCTCCTTTTTGATTCCTTTTTTTCCAACCACCAAACCAACCTTTCTTTTCTTGTCTAACTTCCCCATTTCTGCAACTCCCGACACCTTCTACAGGAATATCCGAATGATCATAGCAACTATGACGATGTCCTATATCTGTGTCGCCATTTTCATGGTTCGATTCCGACGAGTCTAATTTCAAAGCAACTTCAAGTTGCTTTCTTTCTTCCTCAGTCAATATGTCCTCAAGTTCCTCGCTTTCTGTTTCATTGTCATTACAAGAGTTGAAAAACTCATCATCCGTCATGGCTCCTGGACCCTTCGAGATTTGATACTTACAACGACATGTTGCATATCGTAGACCTTTGCTTTCCATGTCCTACACTTTCTGTTTTCTCCTGACGTCTCCATGTCATCTGCGGTAAAAGAACTGCCTGAGTCACATCGATTCCAGGCCTAAATAAGTTAGTCTTAGACATTGAGGCCACTTCATGTTTGACTTCCGCTTCTGTAGCTGGAACACCAGCTCCATCCAAAGTATTCATTATCTCTTTATCCTTGTGAGAAATCATGCATAGGGAACCAGGCGGGACCTTCCCATCTTCCGATCCATCGCCTAGAAAAAGAATTGTTTGGTCAGCACGCTGAATTTTCAAACCATCAAAACCTGCCAGGGTCATGTCTGCTCTCAAGTTTGCACCCCTTTTCCAAATTTTGTATGTATCAGATGGAGCAATTCTAGAAATGAACGGAATCACTGAGCTCTCAAAATTGAAATTAATTTCCATGTAAAAGTCCCTCATTCTTCTCATCGCCGCTAGCAATCGAGGCAGCCTGCGACACCATTTCGCCCAAGCTAATTGTTGATAGTGCCTGACAATAGTCAACGCAATAGACTCCGCTCTATTACATATTGCTTCCTGAAGCGCACTCCACCCCTGCTCGTTCTGCAAACTCCAATCAGCTCCCGCAACCATAAGCATCTCTGTGGCAGTCTCATCCCCAAGTTTAACAGCTAAATGCAATGGAGTATCCCTATTAGGAACATCACGCCTATCAATCACAGCCGAAATGATATCTGCCTTTTCTTCCTCAGCAACTGCAGCTGCCTCGCTAGTTATCTCTGCCCCATCACGAAGACGAGGCAAATCCGCCAGTATCTTTTCAAGTCCTGTGTGATCTTTCATGGCAATAGCCTTGTGTACAGGGCTGTGAGCATATCTCGAAACATCAAGACTAGCCATGTTTAAACAAAGGGAGAGCTCAACCTCAAGCAGATCAATCAATCATATAATTCAAATCCCTCACAACCCCCAATCACCTCCTCAATTATCAACCCTTTTTCACCTCTCTACCGAATCGCAAAGCTCCAATCTACAAAACCAAAATTCAAAACCCAATCAGTCAATACACAATTTACAATTGATAACACACAAAACACAAATAGTTAATCAAACAAAGTCCAGATACCCTAAGACAACACAATTCCAACAAATGAAATGAAACTGCAAACAACTCCAATACTAAAGCAACGGACATAGGCAACTTCAAAAACGGCCCTCGTAAAAGTGGGCCCATTTCCAATACACAAAACCTCAAGCAAACAGAATCTCACCTCGAGCCCTCCACTCTCAAAAATCAGAAATCAGCAGCAGCACCTCCAGTAAAGAGATCCAGCAAGCCGATTCCGATCCCAACCCCAGATCAGATCAAGAAGCGATTGTTGCAAATACCCTAAACCTTAATAAGAGGAGTTATCAAATGCAAAAACCCTAGTACTTAAGAAGGGAATAAAAAGCAAATAGAGGGTGAAGTTGGCTGCTTTGATTAAATGGTAGAGTGGAAATGGGGACGGGCGGTTGAGAAATCGGTTTCAAAAATGGATCTTTGTGGGAGGAGGTGACAGCAGAGAGGGATTGAATTAAAGGGTTGTGGGCGCTGCAGGTTGTGGTGGGGTTGAATTTGAAGTTGAAGCTCTATTCAGATGAAGAAGAAGACGAAGCTTTGAAGATGATGAAGAAAGGAAGTAGATGGGATATTTTGATTTTCTATTTTTAAAATGGAAATAAAAAACGTAATAATTTTTTAATAAAAATAAAGACTTGATAGATGAATCTGATAGGATATGGAAGGAGTCAGAGAAAGCAGATTGGCAGTGGTGTGTCAAAATGGAAATAGAGCATGTGAAGTGAAGGATGAAAGTAAATTTCCATCTTTACTATGGACCCTTTTGATTTATATATACATTTACTTAAAAATATATACAAGACTTGAGACAACGTTATCATCACATATCGGAAATTGAATGACTGATCGCTATTTCAATATTTTTAATCAAAATTATTACTTGAATTGATTTAGAAAAAATAGTACAAAATAAGAATGAAAGATAAATTAGTGGTAAAATCAAGTTTTCACAAAACGAGTAGTTGTCAAGAGCACAAGCAGTAGCACTCTAGCGATTAACCACTGGTCTCTAGTCTAGTCATAAAAAGTTCTGATTTTGATTTTTTTTAGTTATTTTGTAATGTAATTATGACTTTGGTTCTCATCTGAATTTTTGCGTCTATTTCTGTTCAAATAATAGGGGGGTGAATTGAGTAATGGGTAGGGCAATAGTTGTAATGTCTAGCACTAATGTTGATAATGGACAGGCATCACATTTATGCCTACAACTGCTAGTTGGCCGGCCAGTGTTGGGTGTGCCAATTTCAACACTCAATACAGACAGACATCTTTATTATTTATGATCAGAACTAGCAAATGCCAAGCACAAAAAGGTTGACAACACGTATGGTTACAACTTACAAGTTCCCAAACATTAGTATGAATCGAGCATTTGTTTAATAGGATACAAACATGTCTCAGGTGAATATGTTTTATTACATTTTCGACAAGAAAAAAGTAGGCATAGTTTACCACTCTAAGATATTGCCACAATAAGTTACTTGTTCATACATTGTTTGTTAAGCAACATAGTACTAGTACATAGGGTTGAGAATTGATAAAAATTAACTAAGTGAATCAATTCGACGGGCTTTCAATATCTTGAGGAAATTGTAAATATCTGGAAGCATACATGAACTTGACACTTTAACAAAACCACTAAAAATCTGTCTGAATTACTGAATAGGATGAGTTTATTGAGTTAAGCTCTCAGACAATAGCATTGGCAGCACTGGCAATCCTTGGCCATAAATCAGCACATTCCTTACCAATGGGGCCTGTGATAGCAGAACCTGTAACACGAACAAATAAAATTTTGTTAGAATACAGCGTTGAAGGCAGATAAGGGAAAATTGGTCTAAAATTTGATAAAATACAAACGAAGATGAAATGGATGCAAAAAAAGAGTTCTGTTATACGATAAACGTACCTTTCATTTCTCCCTTGGGGTTCACAATGACACCAGCATTGTCTGAAAAATCATTGATAAATTGTCAAAATATAATACAGATTGCAATCACATGAGATTTAGCAACCATGAATAAAAAAGACGTGAGTCAAATATTTGGAGCTGTAACACTCCAATAGCATTAGAATGGGACAGCGAAATGGGAAATCCTAAATAGAAAGGATGCACAGGATAATATTCAAGTACAATAATATTGCTGGTGTTAGGGGTATGAATTAGAGCGCACATTCATACTAAAGTGATGCTTGCACACCAAGATGTTACTTAACCAACAAATTCTGTTTTCCAACATAAATCTCATATCCTATCTTGCTTAACATTTCTAGCAAACTAGAGACAATAAGACTTCATACTAAACAACCACATAGGCATGGGTACTTCTACTCTGAAAACTTCAAAAAACAAGAAAGGTGATAGAAGTTGCGCAATGGAAATGCTGACCTTCAAAGTACATGAAAACACCGTCCTTTCGGCGCCATGGCTTACGCTGCCTAACAATAACAGCAGGCATAACCTTCTTCCTCAAATCAGGCTTCCCCTTTTTCACAGTAGCCATCACCATATCACCCACACAAGCAGATGGCAGCCTGTTCAACCTTCCCTTAATTCCCTTCACTGAAATGATATACAGATTCTTTGCTCCAGTGTTATCCGCACAGTTCACTGTCGCCGCAACCGGCAGACCCAGTGACATCCTGAACTTGTTCCCGGCGGAACCTCCGCGTCCTGCGACAACTCAATCAATAAATGATCCAACAACAGAACTGCAAATTTATCTATTTTTATAAATTTCAAACATTTTAATCGGAAAAAAGTTCAAATTAGGGCTTGTGAGAGTTGAAACTGACCTCGTTTCGACATTGTTCTTCCAGCAGCTGAAGAACCACTCCGACAACCGATTAGGGTTTTGTAGCATTAGGCCTTATATTGTTTCTGGTCGGTGGTTTGCGGTTTCGTTGCGATATCAATGAGAAGCCCATTGGGCCTTGTCGTTTCTGGAATGTTGAATTCAATTAAATAAACCAATTACACAAATTCTAACATATCTTCACAACAACTGTACGACTCTTATGTATAACTTGTCCATGCAAGAAACTAGCTGGCTCTGTTATTCTGTAAGTACAACAATGAGCCAGTAGTTCACTTATTCTTCACAACAATGTGCAATCTGCAATACAACATTCTCATAAACAGAAAGTAACGGATTAACGAAGTGTCGATTTTTATCCGGCGACGCTAGTCGATCAAATCCACGACTGTATAGCGTTGCTGAACTTGAACGAATTCACGCCACTAATGTGTGCAAATATATCTGAATCTAAAATGTCTTGCTCATCTTTCACATGTACCTGTTTGTTTCAAAAATGGGATTAAATAACTTTTAAATTTCACATAAATAGTTTGAAGGGATTTAAGTTGATGGTTACGTACATCATCATCTTCATCTTCGTCTTGGTGGCCATAGCTTGAATGATCGTTGCGTCCAACATACTCATCGTTTTTAGCAAACCTTCCTCTAACTCTAGGCCTGCTATCAGCCAGCGTTTTACGACATGCGTACTGCAAGGCAACATAAAACATTAGACTTGATCGAGTCGAATGTGACATGTTTGTAATGTAAAGAAAGTTACCTTAATTTTTTTGCTGAAGTTCCTCTCATTTCTCTTCTTCAGGTATCTATGAATCTTCTCCTTTCTTTGTTCAACTGACAGCTTCCCAACTTTGTAATTTGCATCATCTAAGCTTGACATCTCCGATGTTAATATGTTTTCATTTGTGCCTACAGGTCTCATCCGCTGCCCCGGATTTTCACCACACAATGCCTGCTAACAGCAATATACATGCACAATAAAACACAAAATGAGACACTTGGTATTGAGACATTCAAGCTCAAAAAGTTATGCACACGAAAAAAAGAATCACAACTTACTTGAATTTCGTTAGAGTTGAAACTTCGATGGAGCGAATCAGTGCAAAAAAGCCTATTACTGTCTCCAATAAAATCCATTTCATGAGTCTGTGATTCTGAACCCATCAATAAGTTAGTACCACCAAACATTGCAGGACCGTCGACACTGCCAACCAGAGACAATGCACCAGGACTCAAATTACTAAGTGGCCTTAATGAAAAATCGAGCCAGGAAGGGTGAGAAGCAGGGTTAGAAGCGTTCATTTGTAAGAAAGACTGCATGGAGGGAAAACACTCATCCTCAAAAACTGGTGATGGAAGCAACTGAGGTGGTGGACATTGGCTAATTTGCGCATTATTGTTCATCTGGTATGGAGTGTTTTCCTGTAACCCGTCGAGGATGACACTGCTAACAGAGTTGTCCGTGACTTGGATATGAGAAAAGTTAACTCCATCTTGTGGGTTTGTGCTGGTGAAGTATGAAGTAATGTTCGGGACTTGTTGGCACGGAGAGAAGTCTATCGAGGCTGAAATGTCATCGTTTTGGAGGTCACAAATCAATGAAAGGTTATCTGTTGATGGAGCAACTTCATTCAATGGTTGGGCATTGAAAATTATGTTAGGAGGTAAAGAGTTCTGCTGATCATTTGAGTAGGAGTTGTTCTCCTCATAACAACAATTTGAGCAAGACGCAACTTCAGAAGTTGTTAGTGCTGCCTCGCCCGCGACTAAGTCCTGGTCGTAAAATTCAAGCAACTGGGCGTTAAGCGGGCTTGAAATTTCATCCTGCACACAGTGAACTCACATCAGCTCAAATGAAAAATTACTTCACACATCTTATTTCCTAAGAAAAACAAAATCTTGTTTCCTTGGCATTCAAGAAATGATGAATTAAATTACCAAAAGCTCAAACTTGCTTTGTACTTACTAACTAGCTCAAACATTACATGTATAATATCATTGCTATTAGAAAATTGATGGAATGAAATTTACGAATGATAGACGCGGCTCTTCGTCAGGTAGCATCGGAGGATCCATTTCATGTCCCAATGCCAAGATTTTTCTCAAATCTTCTTCCTCTTCGCCGAAACCCACATCAGATTGCATCTTTACCACCTTCTTTTATTCTCTTTTCCTCAAAACAGCAACAAGAAACCAAACTTGGAGTCCAAGAAACAGACAAAAATGGCTGTCGGAATGTTTTATTTTAGTTTTGGGTTTCGGATGATTTTTTATTTTTTTATTCTTTACACAGAGGATAAATGCAAGATATTATTTATAGCTGAGATCTGTTTGAGCACGGATGTAGTGAGTTTCCACGACCATGGGGTGTCCGTCGGTTACATAGCTAGCTAAGGGGCAAAGCTGATTGAGGAATATAGAGACCCTAGAAACACGCATTGCCGCTCATTACGTACGGAGTGTTTTCTATAGTTAGAGACAGTGAAGTTAAGGTTTGATGAGGATAAAGAGTAGAAAATATATTCAAGCTTTTAGATCTAATCTTAGATTCTTGAAACATTCAATCTGTGAGCTATCCATATGCTCAGCTCAGTACATTTTATTCTTAGCAAACGTTCCCCGTCAATCTTATGTCTCAACAAATAACCAGGCATTTCAGTTTATCAAAGTATTGATACTTAACTATGAACTAATTTAAAATGAATATAAGAAAAACAAAGACTTACCCGTGCAGACATGTCGCAAAATGATTTGGTACAATTCCATTCTGACTTGAATTACCGACTTACCCGTTCCAGACTTACCCTTGTTTCAAACAGTAGCAGCGCAACCCTCTTTTCGGACAATTAGTGTTTTTTTGTTGTCTCAATTCGGACAGTAGTGATTGAACGGCGTCTCCTCCTCTCTGGTCCGCACCCTTTGCCGAGTACCTTTTATTTTAAGCAGTTGGCATATTCGGAAATTCGTCGTCCCTAGCATAAACATGCGTAACAAGTGGATTTGCAGCAGCATTTTTTACGGTTTAGTTCCGCAACAAATTTGGTACAAGAAAAGAGATGCAAGAAGATGATAAATACAAATTTAATACTTTATTTCTTAATCTGAAACTGACTTACACACCATTTATTTATTCTAAAGTAATACAATACTAATTAGTATTTATTATTAGATATTCCTTAACAGTGCTAAACGGAGCCGGAGCCTACATTATACTGCAGCCGGCGGCCGTTCCGATGGTTGCGAAGGCAGCCCCTAGTTGAATCATGTTGAATAATCTGTTGACCCTCTCCTGTTTGGCTTGAATGTCCTGAAAACACATGTGTAAAATTAAGTTAGTGTTGATAAATTTAAGGTGACAAATTGTAAATTACTTACAAAGTTGGTGTTGGACGTGCTGCAGCACTGAATTCATTATAAACAAAGTCTTTATAGTCATTAAATTGGTTGGACGGATGATGGTGCATGTTAGAGTAATTTAGTAATGGAAAACATGAGTTGCAGAGGTCGTAAGTGAAGCATCCATTTTGTGTCACAGCTGAAGTAAAGCATGTCACGCATGTGTGACACTTCCATCCCAACAGGTTCTTCCCGCACATATTGCAATGTATCCTAAAGAAGAGGCAGTAGAAGAAGGTCACAAATTCTGGGAAGTTGAGATTTCCATCACGGTCTCCGTCAACTTCCTTGAATATTTTGTATTGGATGGATTTCGTAAATGGGGGTTGAATCAGCAGGTTTTTTCCTTGAAAGAAGTTCTGGATTTCAGACCAGCTGACCTGATCATCACAGTTGGTGTCCATGGACAGGAAAAACAGTGCTGCCAACTCCTTAACTTGAAGGCTGGAAGCATTGTACACAGATTGAGCTGTGTTATGAATCTCTTGCAATGGCTCATTGTCAAAAGCTATGTGTACCATTTTTTTCGAGTACATTTTGTTTTATGAATGCGGAGAGCTATTTATAAGCGTTGGCTCCGAGTTCTTAAGCATGAGTTTGTTAATAAGGTAAATTTAAGTCTAGTTGTTAACCTAAACACTTATAGATTGTTTGGCCATTAGTTTATCATTTAAGCTAATCTGGATGCTTTTGGAGTTGCAATTTTACTTCAAGACTATTTTGTGGAGCACTTTGTCTTCTACCAAAATTCAAAGGACATGTAACAAAATCTTAAATGATATTTACATACTAGCTAGTGACACTATGTTAATGAAATCCGCAGGGAACTTTGAATGTCTGTACAATAAATAGTAAGCTGCTAAGTTGACTAGACATGACAAGAATTGTATTTTAAAAAAAGGACTTATCTCCCTGAGTTGCATTAAGATCTGCTCTACCAATTTTGACAAAAAGTAAAAATGATCGGTGTGTATTACAACAAATATTTCGTCCCATTAAGATTGACCTGAATCGAATTGATTCCTACCTATCTCTTGAGAGAAAAAAAACTCAGCTCAATGGTTTTGGACTCTAAACACATGAAAGGCGACAACTTGGGCCCATAATTTTGTTTTAGCAACGAGCCTGTTTAACACTAAAAGATGGATCAGATATTCTCTATTATAAAACTACGTCGTTTAACTCAATATTATGTTTTGAAATTATCACGATTGTTGTAATACTTTTTGCGATGCCCAAAATAATTTCAGAAGTTAAACATCGAGTTCGTTGTTTTCAACGACTGACTTAATATATACAAAAAGTATAAATTTTTAAATCAATTAAATCCTTATCGTCTATTTCATTTAGTCGATTAAAATATTAATTTCTATTATTCAAATGTTATAATGATAAATTGCATATTGAGTATTATAAAGATATAAGAAATTATCTCAATCGTTGATTTATATTTATCCAACGATTAAGATTGATAATCGATCATCAATCCTTAACCAACGCGTATTTTTTCTTTTAAATTCAATACAAAATTAAATTAAAAATTATTTAATATCAACCATTAAATTCATGAATCTCACAGTTAGGATGTTGTCTCTATGTGTCATAACTTTTCTTTTAAAACGTAACTCTACCGTGATAAATAAATGATCCAAATATTATTTATTGTAGAAATATTGAATTTACAACTTCACATGTCAAATATTTTTAAATATATTTATAAAATCAACTTTTTTAGCGGTTGAGATTAACGTATTATTAATTAAAAATGAAATGAATCATTGTTGGATTGATAGAAATTAACGTTTGAATGTTTGATATAATGTTTTTCTATCTCACATTAATTTATTTGTCTTCCTTGAACCCTTTACGCCTCATACCTGTCCATTGTTTGCCTTTAAACTATTAACACAAATAAAATATGGTTACCAAAAACTATGAATTACTCCTTTTCATAAAATCCCGAGTGTAGTATCAAATAATTAATGGTTGTTACAATTTGAAAATAAAAGAAGAAATATATGTCTGTTGTATATTTTTAGGTTCGTATAATAAGAGTAAAGTTAAAAGAGAAATAAAGAGTTTAAATGCAACGGAAGGACTTAATATCAACCGTTGGATTTGATTAATCTACGGGTTGAGATTAAAGTTGATTTTTATATAATGGACGGTTAGATTTTGCAAAAAACCTAGTGGTCGAGATTGATGATGATTTTTTTGAAACAAATCTCATCTATTAGATTATTAGTATTCAACGATTGAGATCAAGTCTCACTTTTATTTGTCCTCCTATTATCTTACTTTGTATAATAATATACATATTTGATCAATACAATCGATTAACACATATTACTCCAAATAATGACAACATTTATAATGAAAAAATTACACAATTTATTTTGTTTCAGCAAGAACAAAACCACTTATTTTGGTGGCTCTATGCGTTTGTAATTAGCAGCTGTGGATGAAGCGACGACTAACACATTTTAGAGCACATGCACTTACTGGTAACGCATTCACCCTTAAAATAACCACCAAACCACATCCATGTACACCAATGATTGCAAGCATAATCTGTACACATCAGATACCAACGTCGTATTTCTTCTGTGCATACGTTGGACCCGACAGTCATCTGATTTGTTTCATAAATCTTATTATTAGGTAAATCTATCTCATCAACTTCCTTCACTTCTCTAGTGCACACGGTTTCAACTGTTAGTCAATACACACGAATGAATATTACGTACATTCATGATAAATTTGAAAGAAAATATATATGCAACATATGATAAATAAATATTTATGCTCACAAGAATATATTGCGCAAAGCACTAAAAGAACAAGTCCAAAAGTTGCAGTCTTCATGTTTGCTGATATATGTCACATTTGGAAATTTTCATTCCAATTTATAGAAAATAAAGCAAATGATTTACACGTGCTTTAAAGATTAAAGACTTTTGGATGAAATCCACGAACCAATTTTTGTGTACTAATTATTTTACAAAATCAAAAAATAATTTTGAAAAATGACCACTGACTCCATTGTTTTCAACGAGTGACTTGATGTATTTTAAAACGTTTAAAATACTAAATCATTTATTTTAAATCAATTATTAGGCGATCACTTTTGATTATAAAGTATAAATAATAGATAGAGTAAGAAGAATGGATTAGAGACAAGGATCACATCATATATATTTGAGTTTAGGTTTGATTTTAATTTCGGATTAAAAAGACTTATATAATATGATTTTTTTGTCGAAAATCATCCTTTCAATAGCTTAATTTTGACGAAACCACACATTCAATTTTTTTATATAAACTCTCATCAAATCCAATATTGTTAAAATGTGACACTCATTCGCCGGTTCCGGGCTTCTGACGTCTTTAGCCGGAAAATTGGTCGTTGACCATGCTTTAAATCAAATTTTTCATTAATATATTTATCAAATAATATCATTAACCTTAATATGACTTTATTCTTGTTTAACTATACTTGAATTATTCCAAAACTCATAACACAAACTTTAATCTATCACTACAAACTTAACATATAAAAGAATTTATCAACATTAATCTTTAACTGCTTTTAGTTTTAGTTAAGATGTTATTGGATGAGTTTTTTGGGATTAAAAAATAGATTTCAAAAACAGTCGACTTAGTCAACAATAAGTTTTCCGGTAAAAGACGTCGGAACTGACGATTGGGTGTCAAAATTTAACGATTTGAAATTGATGAGTGGTTATTTAAAAAAATGAAGGATAATTTCGTTAAAATTGTGAAAATGAGAGTATGATTTTCGACAAAAAACCTTATATATTATGGAAAAAAACAGTTGCTAAAGATATAAGAATAGTCCTGTTTTAGCTAGTTTACTCTCAGACACTATCTATCCGCAAGGAACCGTGAGTATCTGGACAATAAATTGAAAGCTAAGTTAATTAGACTTGTAGATAAATTTTTCCAAATTTACTAATAGAGTGATTTAAAGTGAAATCAAATTGGAGTAACATATAAAATTATTTATAAACCTAAATGTTACTAGCACAAGTTATATTTTGCATCAACCACATTTAGTCAACTTAATCAATGGTGGCAGATAGTATATTGTTCATTAAACACATAAAGTCACTATTAGCGGGCAAACTGCACCAATGACACTAGCAATACACAAAGTGTCTAATAGTAAAGCTTATTAAATACATTTGAAAAGTTTGAACTCATCAAATTTTTACATGGATAATACATATGCAAAGTTTGAATTCATCATATTTTTACACGGGCAAAACATATGCATTTAAGTTATAGATTTCTCTCGATACATAAGAACACAAACAATTCACTGATATAGATTTAAGTATAAATAATGCTATTATATTAGATCACTATGTTAAGATCACTATGGTTATAAAGTATAAATAATGGATA
Source organism: Sedum album (assembly GCA_006409495.1). Classification (NCBI taxonomy): domain Eukaryota; kingdom Viridiplantae; phylum Streptophyta; class Magnoliopsida; order Saxifragales; family Crassulaceae; genus Sedum; species Sedum album. The sequence goes on from QZGG01000483.1 coordinate 25,272, forward strand.
GAATACGGTTCATAAACGACCAGGATCACACCATATATTTGAGTTTAATTTTCATTTTAATTTCGGATCAAGAAGACTTATATAATATGATCAGAAAACTGACTTTCCTAAAAGCAAATAAGCAATGCTATTGCAAAAAATTTTAATAAATATAAGAACTGGTCCAATTTTAGCTCATTTGAGGTTGACATTAACATGATTTTAGACATCAAGAACAGTTGGGAGTTGAAGCAGACATTGGTATAATATATTGCTTTTGCAATTTTTGATTTCATATTAATGAATGTCACTTGATCAAACGCCTACCATCAACAAGAATTTGAAGTATTTAAACACTTGCTAATTGTGTTCTTGCTGATCGTGTTCAAAGTCTTGAGAAATGGACTACAATTTTTCATCTTCATGGAATTTGCTGTGTTAAATTGTCAGCAACGCTGTACATTCATTTTTGGAAATTTTTTTTTACACCTTTGTATCATTCCTTATACACACATCAGCTAATTTATTGTCAACAAGACAATCTGCCTGATAACAAAAAAATGACCCGATCACACGAATCCTTTTGTTTAGATAATAGCGAGCCTTTATTATTCCTGAATAATTCACCTTGAAGGCCTTCACACAAAATATTAAAGGGGTCACTTGGAAGCTTATTGCTGGGAATTCGCAGCTAAGAATATTATTTAGAGTCATTTTAATAAGAACTCGGTAGAGGAGAGCTACTTTGTGACCGAGGCAGCGAAGAATCATACCGAGGAAGGCCTCGTTGCTGCTGCAAAAGTTGCAGTCTTCATGTTTGCTAATATTCACATTTGGAAATTTTCATTCGAATTTATAGAAAATAAAGCAAACGATTACATATGCTTTAAAGATTAAAGACTTCTGGGGATGAAAGCGCGCCATAATAACCAATTTTCGTGTACTAATTATTTTCTAAAATCACAAAATAATTTCGAAAAATGATCATTGAGTTCATTGTTTTCAGCGATTGACTTAATCTATTTTAAAACATTTAAAATACAAATCAATTATTAAAAGATCAGTTTTGTTTATAAAGTATAAATAATGGATAGAATACGAAGAATGGTTCGTAAACCAGGATCACATCATATATTTGAGTCTAAGTTTCATCTTAATTTCGGATCAGGAAGACTTATATTAAAAAAAGACTTATATAATATGATAGATAACTAAATTTCTTAGAAGCATTGGTGTTGTAATTTTTTTAATATATATAAGAACTGGTCCAATTTTAACTTATTTGAGGTAGACATTATAATCTTCAAGAACAGTTGGAAGTTGCAGCTGACTTGGCCCACTTGGGTATAGAGTAATGCTTTTTTGAGACCCTTACTGTTGGGTGAAACCATGAGACCCCATCATGGCCGTTGATTGAGTTTGCTTTTGGGGTTCAGATTGTGCCACGTGGAGGTGAGAGAAATTCGAAATCGGAGGTGGGAGAAATTGCTGCTTTTGATCTCTCACCTCCAAGTGGCACAATATGGACCCTAAAAGCAAACTCAATCAACGGCCATGATGGGGTCTCAGGGTCTCACCCAACAGTAAAGGTCTCAAAAGAACATTACTCCTTGGGTATAATATATTGCTTTTGTAGTTCTAATTTCATATTAAGTGATGCCACTTGATGCCATATTCGTGGAGCTCATGTTTTTGTATCAGAGGGTTTAATAATTCTATGTGCACTTAGAATGTTTCAAAGTAATAGTTTAGGGTTTAAGAGTATTTTAGGTTGTTATAGGCATATGGAAATCTCCATAGGGTTACACTCATAAGTCATATCTACTGTTCATATCTTTGTTGACAGATACAGCCCTAGAAAACCCTAAAAGGTCATCGTAATGCAAGAGATTCATCAGCAAGCTCTCATTTATTACAACACTACTTCTCAAGAAATCCGGAATTTATCATACCAACTCTTTGTATCCATTGATACTAACCATGATGGTAAAGTTGACTTCAAGAACATCAAAAAATTTCTCAATTGGGAAACCTGTACTTGCAAGGTGTATGAAGCGTAGCGTCTTTAAGCAACTCGATCAGAACAAAGATGGAAGCTTGGATTTTCATGAGTTCATTACATTGTTTTATATAGTCTTCATGAATTTTCATTGCAGCAGATGTCATAGGCCACTTAGAGGGCAGGTTCACCTTACTTGTGCAACATGTTTCACCTCTGGAAAGAAGGCCGGCGATAGTTTTGATCTCTGCTGGTCTTGTTATTGCAGCGGGGGATACAAGCATCGGCATGATAAGCTTGTGGACTATTATGAGCTAATGTTGCACAATAGTTACAGACATGTTTATAAAAAATTAGTTCTAAAAGAAGAAAGGAATTACAGCAGGCCTGTGCACAGTCTGCACACCCGATATACGTAAGTACCTAACTTATTCGAAGAAAATATGTATCGAAAAGAATTTTCTTAGCACACTATGTACTTGATATGATCTGACAAATGCATGTTAATTACTGATTATTTTGGCACACATTAATATTTAGATTGTTCAACAACATCATGGCCACAGCAACCCATTGGAGGGTCTATTTTCTGCCTTACAAGCTGCAGCAGCAGTTTCAACTGTTGCCGGAGGAGTAGCAACTGCAGCATCATCCGGATGTTGCATTATTATGTGACCTTCATATCCGCCGGGTAAAAAAGTCATCATCTATTTTTTTATGGGATTTGCTGTAAAAAGATGTGCATGCCAATACCATCAACAAGAAATTTGAAGTATTTAAACACCTGCTAAATGCTATTTATTATTCCTTAAACACACATCAACTAAAGGTCAACAAGACAAACTGCCTGATAACAAAAAGATGACCGATATCACGAATCCTTTTGTTTATCTAATTAATACGTCATTATCATTAATGATGGATCCTCATTTTAATTATTAATATTGAATTAATTATAAGAACCAATAAATATACTTTTTAATAAATTGTATTTTGAAATGAGAATTGTTGGGAAACTTGTAATAATACTAATACTATTATTAAGTCAAGCTTACGTAATTTTTCCATTCATTTTCATATTTTTTCCAAAAATATTCCTCTTTAAAGCATGTGAAAATCATTTGCTTTATTTTCTATAACTACCAATGAAAAATCGTTAGTACGACGTAAACATGAAGATTATAACTTTCGGGCTTGTTCTTGTAATGCTTTGTACAATTAATATATTCATGTGAACATTGTAACAAAACACAAAGAATGGTTCAGAAATCAGGACCAAATCATACATTTGAGTATAAATCTCATTTTAAAATTGGATTGAGAAGACATACATATTATAATATGACTGAAATCTGAATTTCCCATGAAGCAGTGTTGTTGCTAAACTAATTCAATGAATTTAAGAACTAGTCCAGTTTTAGCTCATTTGAAGTTGACATGATTTTTAACGTATCAAGAAGAGTTGGAAGTTGAAGCTGACATACTAAATGTTCAAAATGGAGAAATGGATGCCACCTGGGAATTAAGTACATTTTCATCTTCATGGAATATGTTGTGCTAAATTGTCAACAACTACTCATTTGTGCACTCATACTTGTATCATTCTCTAGGGTCATTTGTCCTGTCAAAAATGGTGATTCAGAAAACTCTGCATATTGTTCCTTGAAGATATGCTGCGAAAGTCACTTGGTCCAATTTGAGGATGAGGCACAAGTCATGCCAAGAGCCAGAAATTTCTTTGAGTTTTCGTGTTAAGAAGATACCCAGCCTTTTGACCTTTTCTCTGTACACCTACACATGTGCACTTGCAGTTTTCAATTAAGAATTCAGATGTGCTTGGTGCTTTTGATCCTCCATTATTTCTTCTACTCCTGTTCATCCCAAACATTCATTTATCAAAATGTAATCAGATTCAAACAACTAAATTTGTAAATATCCGATCCAAATCAAAAAGGAAAAACTGAAAGAATGATAAAAAAATAAAAAGTAATCAGAGCTCACCCTAAAATTGCTGCTGAAAGGCTGTGCCGCTGCCCTATGATAAGAAGATCAATGGCCATTGAGTTGACATGGGTAAGAATGGTTGCACCCTTACTATTGCCTTCTAAACCCACCTTCCAAATCTGGACTTGAATTTTAGGCTGCGCAATCTTGCATGCTTTTTTCATCTCGTCAAGAAAATCCAAGTGTCCGTCTCCTCCATGATTAACATTCCCATTCCCGGCATCACCTTCTGCACCAGGACCGCTACCAGTTCCTGAGCCACTATGAGAGGTTGAAGGCGACCTCTTCAAGAATGTGGCGAAGGAATTTTTCCAGGAACTAATATTTTCACATGAAGGAGGATGAGCACATCATTCTCTAAAACTGCATGGTATAATGCATATTCCAGGGCACCCGCTGATTCACGCGTCGGGTCAGCCACTACCATGACCTTCCTTGCAGGTGCACAACTTCTGCCATTCCCATTCATAGCAGGTTATGGTCGTTTACCATTAATCACCACCAGTGCCCTTTACCTATTCTACACACAGAACAAACAGATTTTGAGGCATACGGATAACCAATGACAGGGAATAGAATACAAGTTTTGTGGGAAAGGCTGATGAGTAATGCCAAATTTAGGAGCAAGGAGGTTGTCCTGTCTTTGTGCTTTCTGAAAGTGTGCAAAAGATACATTAATGGTTGTTTGAGATGGATTTGGAAAAACATCCTTACCCATTTTTAGATTCTTTATATGCTAACTAAAAAAAGACTGATCAATCTGAAAAAGTCAGAAATGTGACGTGTTTGATATCTACATTTGATGCAATAAGAGGCAAACAATCAGGTGTAATGTTACCAAGCTGATAGGGTTCCTGAACCAAAATCAACAAAGCATTAAACACACAACCGGAACAATTTTGGTAGAGATGAAAATATGTAATCTAATTATGGTCAATGAAAAACAAGTGACACTCTACTATCTTAAAATTACAGTAATGTTTAATCAGACAAGGTACACTCATAAATCATAATAAGCTTCTAACCTGCATAAAAATTTAAGACCAAATCATTTCTAAAGTCATAAATGTATGTTGCAAGGGAGGGAAAGAACCTTTGATTATAGAGCTGCCGAACTATATACATGTGTTGCACCGCCGGACGCTGATTGCTGGGATGAATGACCGTCCTGCAGTGATCTTTAATACTTACAGTAAATAAACACAGTTTTACGAAATAAAAAAGATGAGTTAGCAACACAACTGAGCATCCTGCAATTGCTTTCTGGAAACAAATATGAAATCGGTAGATATATCATTGGCAAAAATTGGTACAAAACATTGGCTGGATCAAACTATCAATGAGAGAGTATCTTATATTCTACAACATTTGTAGAACTTGCAATGGATGCATTAAAAAGGACAGACTGGGAGAAACTCCAAGCGATTGTAAACACAGCTTAAGTTTTGGCTCCATTTAGTGCTTTATCCTTGCGCCCTTCAAATCCTGGACGCATGAGCTTCTTCTCCCTTTTAGCAATTTTCCTTTCCTTCTTCTGATCCTTTCTTTCCTTAATGTTACCTGCTCTCTTCTGCTGCTTTTCGCTCATTAACTTCTTTTGTGTTTCCATCCTATCCTTCCATTTTTCAGCATTCTTATCACGCATCTTCTTTTCTTTCTTCAAGCTTTTATCCAGCAGTTTGGGATTGTCATGGATCTTGACCCCAGAAGCCCTGCTAGTTGCTGCTTTCCATGAATGCTTCTTTGCAATTACTTCACCTTTCTCGGGATCTTTCTTAGCCTCTTCTAACTTCTTCGCCCTCTCAAGTTTCTTAGCTTTGGAAACTCTTCTTTTCTTTTTTCCTGGCTCGTCATCATCAAGCTTAACAAGACCAAAAGTTAGCTCTTTTGCAGCTTCAGCTGTTTCCTTCTCTATGTTAACAGCAGTTTTATCTTCCTTGGGTTTCCGCGCATCTCCTGAACCACCTAATCTTTTCCTCTTCCTCTCTTGGTGCTCTAATCTATCCCTTTCTTTATCATGTTTCTCAGAATTTGAACTATTACGCCCAGAACTCATAGCCTCAATTTTCCTCCTCAGCCTCTGTCGCAGCTCTTCATAAGTCACAGACCTACTCTCATCTTCCGAGCCATCAACCATCGGATTGAGTTCAACCTCAACATCATCATTATCACTACTACCCTCATTCTCCAAAGTCTCTTTCAGCAAGTCCAAAGTTGAAACAGTCGACTTTTCCGGATCCAGCCTCGCTCTTCGTGCTTTCTTAATATTCTCTCTAGTCTCTTTTTTAGCCGACGCTTTCTTGGCCTTGCTTAGACCCTGAAACCAAGGCTTATCATCATCTGCTGGGAGATAAAACCTTGCTGGAATAAGCTCCACCAGACTGTCAAATAACATGGAGTTTTCATGGATTACAGACTTCAAATCTACAACCGGCATAGCAAACGTTACACTCTTCGATTTCTGCTTCTTTTTCTTCTTCGCCATCTGCATCGCACTCTATTAGCACAAATTTCAACACTTCAACCAAAGTCAACTAATTAAATGCACAAACCTTAATGCTACTATATGAAATCCAATAATTCAGACTTACAAATTGTTCATATAACTTATTGGATTTCTAATACTATAGGAAATGCTATCGATCATAAAAATGGATTGAAACTGTGAAATTTAACCATGAAAATAGCCAGATGCGTAAAATCAAAACGATTGCAGCTCAGGCAATCAACGAACACTATCATCATAAGATGTGCTCATAATAATCAGAGCTTCTGAATCACAACGATGTTGAAAATAAGAGAAGAAGCGAAAATCAATCGGAGGAAACTCACTGAGGATTGCGAAGAGGAAGGAGGCGACATCGTAGCAAAATTAGGGTTTCTGGAGCGACCGACTTTCTCTAGTTTTGCAAATTTGAAAGATGTTTATTTGATTTGTTAAATTGGCCCCAAGGGTTCTCAAATATGCAAAATACTGCTGTAAGTAAGAGAAACACCAAATTTCGCTTACGTTTTAAATGTTACAAAAAAGCACTGCAATTGTTTGTGATTTCTTCCTTTTGACATTTGTTGGATCATTGGATGTGACTATGAGAAAATATACTGCTGACAATTGAATTCTTATATTTATAAGGTTGTAAAATTATAGTTTATTGATGATTTAAAATTGACATTTGATTTTCTTAACCTCACAAATTCTATATTAATTTTAGTTGATTGATAAAATTAGATTGAGAATTAAGTTTTAAAAGATGTGAATATAAAAGTAGGATCATGAGACATGCATGATCTCCATCGTTGGTAACAAATAATATAACGGATGAGATTTAATTTTTAAATAAACCGATCATCAGAATATCAAATCAACAACCAGACCGTCTAATACTGAATGAGTATTCATCTAATACTTTCATCGTTCCAATAAGCCCGTCTAGCTCAGTTGGTAGAGCGCAAGGCTCTTAACCTTGTGGTCCTGGGTTCGAGCCCCAGGGTGGGCGAACATATTTTTTGTCGAATTTAAAACTCAGGGATCCGTAATGTATATTCGAAAACTTTGGCGATCAATCGTAATAAATGAATTTGCAATTTACTCCCAAAACTATTTTCCTCTTTTCCTTCCACAGCGCCGCGCTTTCAACTGCGCAAACGAAAGCTTCAACAATGGCCGTCACCGCCGCCGGCTCCGATTCAGTTCCTCGTGCTCAATCCAAGAGAAAAAAATCAGCACAGAAGAAGAAACGAGTCAAGCAAGACATGGAGTTTTTAGAACAATTCGATTCACTCCCGTGGAACACCTCTCTCCCTAATCCCGAAGCATCCAACGTCACTGCCGGCACCAACGAACTCGACGGAGGTCATATTTAAAACTTTCCGCTTTATTAAATAGTGTGTTTGGTTTTGGTGGTTTTAGATTTTGGTGCTTTGGATTTGCAGGTTTCCTCACTTTGGAGGAAATTGATGAGTCGGAGTATAATTTTGAGATTCCTAGTTTTGAACAAGATGTTGAAGTGGAGGAGGAAGAGTTAAAGACGACGAAAAGGAAAAAAAGGCGATGGAATTGATGATGGTACAGGCGGGTTGATTGATGGCGTGAGTGAAGCAACTGACGAGGGTGTGACATTGAAGAAAAAAAGCAAGAGGAAAAAGAAGAAAAAGCCTAAGGCGAAAAAGGAGAAGGAAAACTTGGTAACTGAGGAGGCAGAGAAAGATAAGACTCTACCAGGTTAGTTCACTGATTTTCTATATGACTGGTTGTAGTGGCACTTCTAACCTTACAATCATTTACTCGCCTTTTCAAATAGTAAAATGTATAAAATGGCTTTAAGAGTTGAATATTTTTTGCAATCTGAAGTAAATTTAAATTAAGTTGCAGGGGTTGATGAGAAGGTTGATCATGGCAATGAGGATGGTGCTGAAACTTTGCTTGAAGATGGCGATGAGACGCTACTTGAAGACGGTGAAGATGGGCTGCTGGATAATGGCGAGGAGACACATATTGATGACGCTGAGTTTTATGCGTGGAATGAGCTGAGACTCCATCCTCTAATTATGAAGTCTATTTACAAGCTTGGATTTAAAGAGCCCACGCCAATACAAAAAACATGTATCCCTGCTGCCGCACATCAAGGAAAGGTATGCAGTCATCTCATTATACCATTTAATTGTCATCAATATTGTATTATGACTGTGAGATAAGCAAAACAAATATTCCCTTTAATGCCAGGAACCAGAATAGATCATACATGTTTATTCTGTTTTTGGCATGTTAGACGAACTGGAATGTAGAAATCAATTTTTAGCAATCAAGATAACCAAGAATTTGGATGTGTGGATTGTCAGTTGTACTGATTTATAGAGCATAAGAGTAGACCCATTAAAACTATGTTTGCTCAAGATTGATGGAAAGTGAAGAGAACCAATTCTATATTCAAAGCAACTGATATATTCATGATACCCAGCGTCCTAGACATATTTTCTTTTAAATCAAATGATAAATCGCCACATTGGTTATCATTTAAAATCCTTAAGTGCTCTATATCACTCAACTTTCAATCTGTTGAATCTGTAGTTACGTGATGCAGGATGTTATTGGCGCTGCTGAGACGGGATCTGGGAAGACACTTGCTTTTGGTCTACCTATATTACAACGTTTACTGGATGAAAAAGAGAAGATTGCCAAAGTTTTGGATTCAAGTGGAGAGGGAACATCAATTAAGAATGATAGAAGTGGCTTTTTAAGGGCTCTTATAATTACTCCAACACGAGAGCTTGCATTGCAGGTATTAACACAGTCAATAATCAGTACTTTATATAAAATAATTTTACAACTGTTTGAATTGGAACTTTGAAGTTTGAAGGCGTCTTGTTTTCCCTCAGGTTACTGATCACTTGAAGCAAGTGGCAAAAGATACAAAAACCAGAGTTGTTCCAGTTGTTGGAGGAATGTCCACAGAAAAGCAAGAGAGGCTCTTGAAAGGAAGGCCTGAGATTGTTGTTGGAACTCCAGGAAGGTTGTGGGAGCTGATGTCTAGAGGAGAACGCCATCTCGTTGAGGTTTGTTTATATTTCTTAAATACCTGACTTTCATGAGGAAAGAAATGATCTGAAGGCCCAAACTTTATACTCGCCCTTTAAATGTGGTGTGGATTTTTACATTTGTAATTTGTGTTTAATGCTTATATCAGGATCAGAGAGTTCTCTTTGCAGTGAATTTTTATTGAATGAAAAGTTTGTTTATGCAGTTGCATTCACTGTCATTCTTTGTGCTTGATGAGGCGGATCGAATGGTACAAGCTGGGCATTTTCGTGAATTGCAATCGATAATTGAATGCTGCCCGGAACCAGTAATCCCAAAGATGAACCTGCTGAAAGCACGCCAAATTGTGTTACAGTTAGTAACATTCAACAAAAGAAAAGGCAGACATTTGTGTTTTCTGCCACTATTGCGTTGTCACCAGACTTTAGTAAGAAGTTGAAGCGTAAATCTAACAGCTCCAAAGACCCGAAGACTGATGGACTGAACTCTATTGAAGTATTATCTGAACGTGCTGGTATACGGCCGAATGTTGCTATCATTGATCTTACGAGTGCATCCATTTTGGCAGAAAAGATCGAGGAATCCTTCATTGAGTATGTGTTTCTATTTCTTATTTAGTCTGTGCAATCAGTTCTTGCCATAATTTGCCACTATTAGTATTAGTACATATTTCCTCATAAAGTAAAATTATGAATTCTTTTACATTTTTAGAATTACAAATAATTGAACTAAAGTTTATTTAAATTTTCTGTATTTAGTTTTGTCCGCACCCACCCTTCAAATTTTATTTTGCTTACTATGTGGTGGTGAAGAACATATATTTCAGTTTACTCTTAACATATTTAATTTATCACTATGCAAGCATAATATCATTTATAATTATAAATAGAGATATGTAAATACTTTAAGCCGCTATTTTTGAATTTGTTTTGGGATAACATATCCGATTATATTTCAGTTGCAGGGAAGAAGACAAAGATGCTTATCTATATTACATTTTGAGTGTTCATGGAAATGGTCGCACGATTGTTTTCTGTACATCAATTGCTGCCTTGCGACATATCTCATCAATTTTAAGCACATTGAAAGTCAAAGTCTCTGTGCTCCATGCTCAAAAGCAGCAGCGAGCGCGCCTGAAGGTGTGTGTTGAATTCTGTGTTCCCATCTTTCTAATTATTCTTTATACGTTCTTTATCGCCTACAACTTATTGTTTTGGATTCACCATTGTTGCACACTATTTACTTATATGTTGGGGAGTGACTAAAATTTTGGTTCCTATCCATTTCAATAAATAGATGCTCAAATGATAAACCAGTATTAAAATTAGTCATTGTGGAACTTCTGCTTAGATCCCTAGTGACAGTTCTGTTTCTATCAATTTATAACAGGGAGCTTAAATAACTGTGTGTTTTCACTAATCAGTGAACCTAAATAAGCAGGTCATTTCATGGTTTTCACATTGTTATTCAGGAAAATAAAGCATGTATGTATGTGGTCCGGCACTCCCTTTCAATATAAATACGAGACATTAGTTCAATTCCTACAATTCTTATTTTGCTTAGTGTGCACTGTGATTATACATGTCATATAAAAGTCCAGCACATTTCATCTTTTTGTTGATAAACGTTCTTTGCGTGTGAAAGGGTACATATTGTATAGATAGAGAGGATTTGATTCTTGTGCAATTTGTTGTGGTAGGCAATGGATCGCTTCCGTGAAGATAACCGGGGAATTCTCATTGCAACAGATGTTGCAGCTAGAGGTCTTGATATTAAAGATGTTCGTACAGTTGTCCATTACCAGCTACCTCATTCAGCTGAAGTGAGTTGTAACTTACTGCTAGTTAGAGATTTTTGTAACTTCTTTTTGTGTAATTTCCTTTTTGTTGTTATCTATTAGTGTTATCGCAATTTATGCAGGTTTATGTTCATAGAAGTGGAAGAACTGGCAGGGCATCAGCAGTTGGTTGCAGCATTGCTCTCATTTCACCAAATGACAAGATGAAGTTTGCATCATTGTGCAGATCATTTTCCAAGGTATGAGACTGAATATTTTTTTGGGGTTTTGATGTCGTTTCTTCTGTATGTTGTATAGTATCCGTATTCCAGCTCGATGCTGGAAGAAAGGCTGCCGTGGAAACAATCAAGAGGATATGAATTTTCAATGGGTTTTACACTTCTTGTGTGTTTTTCAGGAGAGTTTTCGCCAGTTCCCCATAGACCTTTTGTACATGCAAGAGGTTCACAAGCGATTATCACTTGCTCGCCAGATAGATAAGATTTCTCGACAAGAATCTCAGGTATCTCTATTAACTAAAGATATGCACTTAATATAGTAGCGCTTCTGCCGATGAACTAAATTTTGTATAAAGGAACCATCTCTGATAATTATGCCACATAGTTCTACCTCTTGTGATCATTGTTTAACAACCACCCATCATGAGTTAATTGACAGATCCTTTTATAGTTCACTTGTTTACAGCTTTTGATTTGTGATTTATAATATTCTCTGTTATCTTTATACGTAAAGGAGAAGGCTACAAAAAGTTGGTTCGAGAGAAATGCCGAAGCAGTTGGGATAGATATTGATGGAGACGAAAGTGACGATGAAAGAGCTAATAAGCATAAGCAGAACAAGGCAAAATCTGTAAAGTTAATGAAACTGCAACAGGTGACAGTTTAGACCGCATATTGTCATTACTACAACTGCAGAACAACGCGTGTTTTTATCAACCCAATATGCTTAGATAGCTTATTGCTATAATATTATTGCAGGAACTTGATATGCTCATTTCACGTCCTCTGAAACCAGCAACCTTGAGACCAAGTTACATAGCTGCGGTAATCTTACTGAACAAAGCTACAACTGACCAGTTATTAGTCTCATTCATGTGTTTTGTGCTGGTTTGGTAATAATTTGAACAACATTAGGATTTGCTTCTTATCTTTACTGTAACTCTACCATATGCAAATAGTCATTGGCCTAGTCAAAGAAGTCTAGTATATGTCAGCTCCAATTTGGATTATATCGTTAATAATTATGTTACCTCTCCACCGCACGAAATGCCTTACACAAGACAGTTACAGTTCTTACTCCAATTTAATGAGTGACGATGGCAAACAACGTAGTATACACCTTAAGATAATTTATATTGATATTTTCGAATGCACGCAGTCAGATCAATGAATCTTGTATATCAAAGTTTCAAAGTTGAAAGATTTTATGGAGCTCTTATGCCTTTAATAGAACCAGTTGCTAAAACTTGTTTCTTTGTAGGCCGGTGTTTCACCTCTCTTGCAAGATCAATTTGAAGAGTTGTCTAAAAAGCATCCTGGTGATATTCATTATCCAGGAGAAAGTAACGAAAATCATTCGATCGTGATTGGCAAGGACTGTGTGGATACAGTGCAAGCACTTCGCAGTGGGGGTCATGAGGTAATTTCTGTCTGCATGAAACTGTGCATTTGATGTTTATGTAGGTTTTATATTTAGATGACCATCATACATATGCAAGCTGTCACTGATTTTAAGATGCTTAACATGTCTGTTTTCCTACAGGTGAACATGGGTGTGAAAGACAACATCCAGAAGCGAAAAAGTGCAGTTGAACTCAGAAGGAAAAGGAAAGCAGAAAAAATACGTATGATCTTCCATATCAAATCTATGTTACCTCTTACACTTATTGGGCTTGAATGTTGTACATGCTTAAATTTCAATAATTATTTAGAATAGTATGTGAGTTAACTGAGCGGGATGGTTAATTTTGTCTTGTAACTTTCCCAGGCTTGCGCGATCAGAGGCGAAATCAAAAGAAGAGACTGAAAGGGGAGTAAACTATATATGCATTATTGCTTGGAGAATTTTATTATGCAGGAGGGGCTTGTTTCAACTTTAGTGGAAGCTCTCAGGCCCAATTTCAGTTAACGTCTATGACTTAGCTCTTATGTCACTTGTGTTGAATTTTTCTTACTACGAATTCTGCATGTCATGCTGACAGTTACTTGCGTGCAACTCAACAGTGAAATTTTGTTGTTGAAATTCAGATACCTCTATTGACATTATGCCTTTAGCTGTTTTGTACTTTGTTATACTTGACATTGACTGTCGGTTATGACTGGTTCAAAACTTCATAACCTGTGTGCAAGGTCGTATGCAAGTCAATGTTTTACAACTATGCTTGTACAGAGTTGATGAATTTTTCATGTTTCGGCTGAGAGGAGTTATCTATAGTTCGTGTTGCATTCAGCGCAGTTGACTTTGTAAATGCTGACATGAATTATTAGTTAAAAATATCTCCAGGTGATTGTGAGTATTTTCTTTCATACGTTAAACTGCTGTCATGTGCATCATTAGCTTGTCCGGAAATCTAGACGTTGGGATTCCCGTGACCTGTAATGCATGATTTCCACATTTGGCAGTGTTTAACTTTCTTAGCTGTTCCCAGATCCTAATCTCTAGAATAATGTGGAATCTTTTTACAGGAAACTACACCAACAATTTAGGTATGTCATTGAGTATTTCAAAATCGATTAACTCCCATATGATTCCTTCCCAAAAACTGCATCCACTGTTGTCATCATTTTTTTACAAACTCCGTCTAGTTATCTTGTCATCATTTTGGTAATTAATTAGAATTTTTTTAAAGTTAAATTATTAAATTAATATTAATCCAACTGAAGATTGATAATTGTTTATCATTAACGTCCGCATGTTTTTGCTAACTAATTATCAAATTAAATATACATGAAATAAAAAATCCTTATTCAATCTTCAAAACATGTACCACAGAAAATTTAAAGAAAAATGATTTTGTTAAAATAATTTAGAAAAATCAAAAGAGATTCACTTGTATAGTTGGCAGAGAGTTGAAAAGTCAACGCTCGAATATCACCCTTTTCCGACTCATTCCCGCCCTATAAAAACCCTGACCGCACACACTTCTAACATTCACATCGTTAATATCGAATATCTCCGCCTCGCCGGAAACTATGGCCTCCTCCGGCACATGCTCCGCCGATACACTCTCCCTCCTACTCGGTTCCAACACCACATCCAACGCTACCTTAGCCGCCGCTGCTTACATCTGCGACCGATTTTCCACAATCGATTCTAAATACTCCGACGCTACATACGCAATCGACTCACCTACCTGCTCTTCTCCGCTTACCTCGTCTTCTCTATGCAACTCGGCTTCGCTATGCTCTGCGCCGGTTCAGTCCGAGCCAAAAATACTATGAACATCATGCTCACAAACGTCCTCGACGCTGCCGCAGGCGGCCTGTTTTACTATCTATTCGGATTCGCCTTCGCTTTCGGATCTCCTTCAAACGCTTTCATTGGAAAACACTTCTTCGCTCTACGCGATTTTCCAGTCCAAAGCTTCGATTTTGGATACTTTTTATACCAGTGGGCGTTTGCGATCGCTGCTGCTGGGATCACGAGTGGATCGATTGCGGAGCGGACTCAGTTTGTGTCGTATTTGATATACTCTTCGTTTTTGACAGGGTTTGTGTACCCGGTTGTGTCTCACTGGTTCTGGTCCGCTGACGGATGGGCCAGTGCGACACATCCTGATCTGTTGTTTGGATCAGGAGTTATTGATTTTGCAGGATCAGGTGTTGTGCATATGGTTGGTGGAATTGCTGGCTTTTGGGGAGCTTTTATTGAAGGCCCAAGAATAGGCCGGTTTGATCAGACTGGTCGATCCGTGGCCTTGCGAGGACATAGCGCCTCGCTAGTTGTGTTAGGCACATTTCTGCTGTGGTTCGGATGGTACGGGTTTAACCCCGGCTCATTTACGAAAATCCTTAGTCCATATGAGTCTGGTAATTACTACGGTCAGTGGAGTGCAGTTGGTAGGACTGCTGTTACAACCACCTTAGCTGGTTGCACAGCTGCTTTAACCACATTGTTTTTAAAACGTTTACTGTCTGGCCATTGGAATGTCACTGATGTATGCAATGGATTACTTGGAGGGTTTGCTGCCATCACTGCTGGATGCTCTGTTGTCGATCCTTGGGCTGCAATCATCTGTGGTTTTGTAGCTTCACTTGTCTTGACTGGCTTAAACAAATTAGCTGCAGTATTAAAATATGATGATCCCTTAGAGGCAGCGCAGCTCCATGGCGGCTGCGGTGCTTGGGGAATCATTTTCACAGCTCTTTTTGCACGGGAGAAGTATGTGAACGAGGTGTATCCGGGTGTAGTAGGTAGGCCGTATGGACTTTTTATGGGTGGTGGAGGGAAGCTTCTTGCTGCTCATATAGTTCAGATTCTTGTGATCATTGGATGGGTGAGTGCTACTATGGGTCCTTTGTTTTATATTCTACATAAATTGAAGCTGTTGAGGATATCTGCTTCGGATGAAATGGCTGGAATGGATATGACCAGACATGGTGGATTTGCTTATATTTATCATGATGAGGATCATGATCTTCACAAGGATTTCAAAATGGGGAAGATTGAGTCTAGAGACACTCCATCACCACCAAACAGAGTTTAGATTTCTTGTATTTTTACCAGTGGTTGGTCTTGTTTGTGACATTATTGTTATTTTGAATGTTGAAAATATGTTTCCGCAATTAAACATTTTGGGGATAGAAATCGAGTTATATATGAAAATCAATCTTTCCATTAAGTGTGATAGTATTAATAAACCTTGCAAAAATAGATGAATAGATTATCCATTCAAAGTAGGAATCTAATATCAACAAAGCACATGCTGAATTAATTGAGTTGGAATATTGGATACAATAATAGAAACCAATCATTAACTTACATTGCCGTACATATTAAAGCTTGCCCACTCCGCTCATCAGACACACACATCACTGCGGTTTCTGCTTTTTTCGAGTTTCGTGGAAAATGCCCAAAAGCTTGCCCCATTAGCTCTAAAACAAAATATCATGTCTTGCGTCTTGTCTGGTGTACTCCTACTACTACGTAACCATAAAAACCTAGTGGGTGAAAACTTTTACTCCACCCCTAAATATTTATCCACTTTTCATTTTAGGCGTCTTTTTAAATTTGTCATATTTGCTTCATTTTCAATCACATATTCTATTTTTTACTTATATACATATAAATTATTTATTCCCAACCACACATTTTATATCTTCTTTTCTTCTTAATAATTGTGTCAATTGTCCTTTTTGACAAACAATTAGGGACGGAGAGAGTAGAAGACTCCAGTATATGATCAGCCATCAACATTGACTTGACTTAAACTCACCCAAAATATCTACTGACTGTTTTGAAAAGTCAATATTTCTAACACACTCTTTATACTCCCTCCGTTCCATTTTAAGTGTCCCATTTGAAAACTTTTACGATTTTTAAAAAAATTGAAAAATGTGAGATAAAAAGTAAGAAAGAGAATGAGTTGGATAAAAAGTATGAAAGAGGGTGTAAATGTAAAGGTAAAAATATTTTTATTTTAGGAAATGAGAAAATCATTTTAGGATATCTAAAAAGTAAATGAGACACTCATAATGAGACGGAAAGAGTAAATAAATAAATACAAAACATAATATTCATTACATGTAAATGCCTTGCAGTTTCTGTGGGTGCAATAAATCAACTGTCTAGTAGACTTCCCAAAATTATTAGAAGATTTTTGATTTTTGAATTGTATGTGCTCCAATTTATCATGATGTGGCTGCCGTGCATGACTTTTCTTCAGTGCTTTTTTATAAGGACTTTTCTTTGGTGCTCGACTCAATATTTTAGTCACATGTTCACATCCATATTTATAATGAGACCCAAACGATCAAAACGCGTTTGCTTTTAAATATTACTAAATAATAACCCTTAAAGGTAAAAAGTAATAACTCAAAAAAGTCACAATTTAAACCTTTTTTTGGGTTCAACAGCTAAGAAAAAGAATTCTCAGGTCAAGGGTTCGATCTCTGGCCTCACCATTTATTCAATCCTCCCTCGTGGGAGGCTGTTGCCTTCCTCCTGCCTCGTGCATGGAGGCTCTTCGCCCCCTCCACCCATGCGTGGAGGCTCTTCGCCTGTATTCCTGTTGTTCTCTTGGAGGGTCGTTCTTCATCTATGCGGAAGAGACATGCATGCTTGATGCTGTCGATTGTGGGTTGGATGTCCGTTGTTGTGACCAGAGCTTCAAATGATTACAATAGATATCATGTATACGATCTCTATGAATTGTACCCAATATAACCGCTATCGAAAAAAAAAAAACAGCTAAGAAAAAAAATAAGTTTAATAAGTATGTGTTTTGCAAATGTCATTTTTGATGTTACATTTTGCATAGCTTATTAATCACCATGAAATCTTCAGCTTGATGAGGTTTGAAGTTGGGCTCTAGCCTCTAGTGGCTTCTTGGGCTTTCATGTGTTGGGTTGATACGGCGGCAATGCCTGCTTTATGCAAGGACTTTGTCTTAAGTGAAGAAGCAGCTAAATGATAACCAACCTGGTATATATATTAAAGAATGACTAGAGTAGTTTAATCCATGAGTTCAGAAAAGGGAATGTAGCAACCAATAATCTCAACAACAATGGTGTTCTACTCATTTCTCTTCGCCTTCTGTTCAATCTATTGAGTTCTGCACGAACCCGGGTCTGTTCACGCATCTTTACAGGCTCTGGTATTGACTCGTCTGTCTCCTTTGAGTCAACTTTACCAGACTCCATTATAGGCGATTCATTATAACCAATTGCTTCATCCAACTCATCCCACCCGCCAAATGTCTTACCTTGAACTCCCTTCCCAGCCGAATCATCATATCTAGTAGCCCACAAAGCTGTGCTCTCTTTCCTCCTCGCCCGTTTAAATCTATCTGATCCCACATAAGCATTACTTCTATCAGCCGTGGCAGGTGATTTTTTCTTACGCTTAGATTTCCGAACAGGACTTCTTTCTCTCAAGCTTTGAAAACCATAAGCTATCAATGACAATCCTATAAAAATTCCTAGCGTGTATAAAAATGCTTTAGGACCCGATACTATCAGCATCGATATGATTATAAAAGGAAGCATCCATCCGTAGCTCTTCAATACCTGTTCTGACCACAAAATCAGCACGAATCAGATTCTCTCGCACCACAAAACAAATAACACTATAGACAATATTTTCAGAATTCAGAATCCAAACTAGTACAATGCTGCTTCAAAATAAAGCCTTGTTGATTCCAAATTGCATTGAAATTAAATCAATTGAATTTAATGCAAAAATAAATAAACAGTTTATTAATACCTTGAAAATGAAAATGTTGTCTATAGCTTTGTCTACAAATCCAGAGCCTTGATCGATCCAATCCTTGTCTTCGTCGTCATCAATCTCATCACCGTAGCTCCGCTGTCGAAATGACTCGGCATTGGAGTCCCAAGGACGCTTCTTAGCCGAGCATATACATAATCGCAAACGAGCAGTAGAAGTGTTACTCCGGAAAGAGTAGGATAAGGTGGGAGGAGATGTTAGCAGAATCCGATGATGACGGTGATGGTCCGATGCTGACGTGGATGGCGCTGAGGACGCGGCAAGGAGCTTCATCCATGGAAAACGTTATCCTTTCTGGTCTTCGGACCGGTGAACCAAAACCCCATCCAGTTGCTTGCTACTAAACGCTGCGTTTAACTCAGTGATCCGTCGCACTTTTCGTTTTGAATCTGGGCCTTATTACGATGCGGCCCGTTCAGTGTTTGCTGAGTATTAATTTTTTCATTTATGCCCTTGATTTAAAGCTTGAAAGAATTCGAGTATTATGATATATTCGTAAAATTACAAAAATAACCCTATAACAGCAAGATACACATGAGTTCGGGCATTGAAATTTTATTCAAAGATGGACAGAAACATAAACTGAAGCAACAAATATTATAACATGCAATTTAAAGCAAAAAGTAAGAACGACACAAACTCTTGTTCAAGCTGAAGACACTGCAACAACTGAGTTAAGGTACAACAGATATCCACAAAGGAAACAACTGAAACATATCCTGACAAGCTGCAAAATCATTTTTCCTATTCTGAAGAGGTGGACGCAAAGCAAACTACTTAAGTCGGATTATTAAAAAATTGCGTAGTTGAAGTACCGACTGAAAAATAAAGGAAATACGACCTGACCTGACTAAACCAATACAACAAATCCTAAAATCATAATATGACTGAAATGATTAGAGCTCACCATGATTCGACTCTTCTACCTAGCCATTATCCACAGGGTTGATAATCGTGTTGCTCATCTGCTTTGTCTTCCTCATCTCCACAATCTTCCTATGAGAATTTGAGTGCACTGCGGTAGAAAATGTTGGGCTATTGGCGGGACGATACTCAGGGCAAAGCCTCCCGGATTTATATCTGACACCACAAGCATTGCAGAGAGTCTTTGGACCATCTGGGCCAGCACGCCACTGTGGAGTTTTTTCAGACCCACAATGCGCACACTTTCTACCAGCGACTCTACTAGTTCTGGATGCTTTAGCAGAAATGGTAGAAGTTTTCTTAGCCTGGATACTTCTGCACGTGTCAAACCACTGCTGACTCGGGATGTCTACAAATCCGCCACGCTGCCGCTTTTGAGATGCCCTGCTCCTAGGTCGTCGAGTTGGTGGAGTGAAGCCTCGACCACTGCAACTGCTAGCGATGACTGGATTGCTAATGGTTGAGTTGCTGCTTCCAAAACTGCTGTTGCTGTTCTCCAGGACTGACACTGGACTCTCATGTTTAAGCATATTGGTGCTGGACTCCAAAGGGATCATGTCGACAACAGTTTCAATAGACGGTACAAATGTGTCAACTGATGGAAACACATCTTTATTTGATAACCATTCAAGCTCTTCCTCGTCTTCACATTCCTAAACAAGCAAAATATAAAATGCTCAATTAACAAACACAATCAAGAACCAAATCACTGTAGTATTTATTCACACCACTTAGTATTCCACTTTCCACTTAAGTTCACAATTCACATTCATCACATTACCGAAAAAATCAGATTTTCCTAACAATACCAAAAGTGGAAGCTATTAAAACCGTAATACTCGACCACAGATTACACACTTGAAAGGAATATCTTTACAATTTCCGAACAATGCCAAAAGTAGAAGCTTTTAAAACTATAATACTCAGACAACAGATTACTTCAATACACGCAATACTTGAAAGGCATATCTTTACAGTTGGTTACAACAAATCACTCCCTAATTAAAAGTCCCCACCAATAATTCACATCTCATTTCAGCACGCAATAAAGTGTTCCTTTCACACAACCACTACAACCAAAAACCTGTTCCCTTAAATTAGTGGCACCACACACATCATCACCCCCACCTACAAAAACATATGACATAAACCAAACCAAATCCTTGTGACAAAATTAAAAAAGTTTACTTTTCAATATATTTGTAAATCTAAACTATTTTCATATTTTGATTTTTGAGATATCATGTTTGAAAACAATGGACCAAAAGAGTCTATGCAAGAATTCATGCAACCAGTAACATGCAAATAACAGGCCATACAAAAACTACTAAATCACCCCAATCCCAATGCAGACTCAATTAACAACTTCACTACTCACCCAACTCTAACTCGACGAGTCAACTCACATGACTCGGCCGAGTCAAAGGCGGAGTTACCGACGAAAACACACACAAGGCATCCGAGTCAGGCCGAGTCGGAAGGACTTACTGTCAGAGGAAACGGAGAAAGAGGTTTGGGCATTCTTAGAGCGTTGCCGACAGTGTCGGTCTCGTCTATGTTGAAGTCAAGGAGGTCGTCAATGAAACATGCGGAAGTGGGTGTGTCGAAAAATTTCATTTTGTGAACGGAAACCTCGTAAAGGTAGAAGCTTTGAGCCCAGCGGCGGTTAATTTTGGTGGGTTTTGAGTGACAAGAAAAATAAGAGGAAACGGAACGGAAGTACAGAAGAGAGAGGCGTATGAGAGTTTTGTGTGTTGTGGCTCTTATCGTCTTTTCCCATGATTTTATTTAATATTCAAATTTTCAGCATTTTCTATTTTCGATAAAATTAAAAAGATGTTCACTTGTGACTTTGTGAGTTAATAATGAGGCATTGGGATAGTGCCATCACGAGGAAAGGGAAAAAGTTGATTGGAACAAAGAAAACAATATCATCTTTACTACTAAGATTTTCAGTACATTTATTTACTACCCACAAATCAATACTCAAAAGTGTAAACAAAGTAATGAACCAACTGAACTAGTTGAAGGGAGGACAACTAGAACAAGCTACCAAAAGAAACAAAATTTACATGACAGATCTGTGATACAGGATTTGAAAAGTTAGCAGCTTATTTTCTTTTCCGTCGCTTTTGAAGGGCGCTGCAATCTGAGCAGTACCATTTTCCTCTTGGTTGTTCTTTCAAACCAACACAACCAAAGTGGAACCACTCGATCTTGCACTGTCCAGCAAAAGTAATAATGTTATGTGAGGTTACGTAAGAGGCAAGATTACTGTAGATGTTTTCATAGAGAGTTAAAGGCATACGCTGGTGTTATCACATGCAATCATTTCACCATAGCTAACTTCATTGCACAAGCAGTAAGTTGGTTCATTTGGATCCACAGGTAAATCTATGGAAGTTGGATTTGAAGCTGATGTGTCTGCTTCAGTCGCCGCAGCAGTGGTTGTAGCCTCAATGGCCAAACGAGATCTGTAAAAAGTTCAAATGTAAAAAAGGTTACATTTATTTTACACCATTTGCACAATCTAAAACTTCCACTGAAATCTTTTCAGTTTTTATCATTGATTTTATTAGTCTACATTAATAGAATACCTTCACTATTCATAAAAAATATAAAAATGTACCAGGGCTTCAGAATGCCAGCAATCTATTTAGCTAGTAAATTAATAAATACATATCAAAGATGCCCTGAAAACTTGAATATCGAATGTTTACATTTATCCTCCTACGATTGTACTTAAAATGAGGCTCCTTAATGTGGCATATTGATATACAGATTTAATGGGAAATACTTATCGATAAGCATAAAAATATTTTTTCGAACTACGAATCATCACTTTTTAACTAGCAATGCTAAACTGAAATAAAACAAAGATATTTACTTTTTGCGCCTACCACTTTCAGCACGTCTACCAGTTTTTTCAGGACTTGGAACAGTTGTAGTAATTGTAGCAGCACTCTCTGCAGAAATAGCATATTTACGCAACACAATCACTCGATACTTAAAAGCGAAGCATGTCCATCATTTTTTCAAAAGACAAAAGGCATGAGGCATCCATTAATGATCCAGATTCTGATATACAGAATTGTTATGATAATCTTGTGTTTCACGGTCAAAGCTCTAACAAGGGACACAAGAAACACGAATACGAAAAACATACGAACCAATGTAAGACATAATATCAAAAATGAAGTTTATATTACCATGCCTAAGCTCCTCATCATATTTTTTGAGGTACTGATCAAGCTGTTGAATATGTCCATCTACCTGAAGCAGAGAAAGGAAAAGAAACAGTTACCAAACATTCAACTGATCAACCCATCAACATTCTAGTCACAAATAATTTAGTAGAAGGCATTACTGGCATCAAGCAATTACACAAAAAGAGAACGATTCAGTCTTCAGAGCAGTAGTTGTAATTTTTTTAACTACCAAATGTTAAGATACATCAAAGAAAAATCAATGACCAGAACAAAGCAAAAGATGTTTAAAATGGCATCAAATTGGATAAGCAAGGGAGCGACCAATCTTACTAAGCATAAGAATAGTTATCTTAGCTGGATGCAATTAAAGTTTTACCAGAGGGAAGTGCCCTTTTTGGCGTCTAGTTACATACTGTAAGGATAGCTGACATTTAAATCCCACAGGTAGTACAGAAAGAAACTACCCTCTACTAAGCAGAAAATTCAAGAGCAGGCAGGAGATACATTATTAGTAAAATACCAAATCATACACTTGCTGCGCAATAGCAACTTTCTCATCTGCAATTCTAACAGAGTGTTTTTGCTCTTCCAGAGCTTCCTCGGAGAATTTGATAAGTGACGGTTCAATGGTATTGCCAGACTTCACCATTCTCTTCAATTTTTCTATTTCTTCTTCACACCGCTTGTCATTCTGTCGTTGATTTTCTGTTAAGCAAAAAGGATGGCTTGGCTTATTAATACAAATGATCAAGTGGGTTAACAGGCTGGGTTAAATAAAATTTTCAATTATTAATTCCCTAATCACAGTGATGAATGTGATGACACAGGTTAGAAATAGCAAACAGAGATCACTGAAGCAAGAGAAATCAGTGCATTGCAACTGACTATCAGTATAAAACATTTTTAATTCACAGGATGTGAAGTAGGCATCCTCATATCAAGGTATCAGTAATATTCTCCAAGAGCCGTAGGTACTAGTCTCTAAGTTTCCAATTTTTCATCTCATTTTCACTACACAAATTTCCCATAATTCAATATTAAAGGAAAATGCAATCAGTTATTATTTTCGGAATGTTATTATTTCCCATGATTCTATCTTCTGAGTGTTATTTTAAGTTTTTCTTTGCTATTAATACAATATTAAAGGAAAATGCAATCAGTTATTATTTTTCACAACAGTATCCAGCTACACAGATTTTCTTAGGAAATTCCATATTGTTCGTCTGTGGTAACAGCTAGGATACCAGAACATTTTGTCTCCTACTCCATTAGCCAAATTGATACTTCGTTCAAGTACAAATAGGCGAAAACAAAACTCTCATGCACAAATGACATTCGTAGACTCAATCACTCTTTATTACTATGTTAAAATGTCTACATAACCAATCCTTTAATCTTCAACTTCTCACTCCACCGGACCAACCTTTCACCGTCTAAATAGTAGTCTTTCTCTTAGCAACATGCAGCTAAACCTAGATTAAATATGTCATACTCATGAATAAACTAGTCACTTAATGAAGTTTCAATACAGTTCATTCATCCATTTTGAACGCTTCTCTCACACATATCAGAAACAAAAATATATAAAGGTACACTTTAATGGCAATGAAAACACAAGAGTCTACATCAAAAGCACAAACTTATATCTATCCAATACAATATTGCTGAGAACGGAGATCATGCAATAAAAAACATTTCCAAAAAGCAATAGGTTTATCACATACCTCGTAGACTTTTATCCAAATCGCGCAACAACGAATACTTACGTTGTAGAATACTCGGAAGAGCCTCAAGATCTGCAATAATCATTTATGTAAATTGAAAATCAACTTAACAAGATATTTTAATAGCATGAAAGAGAGCATTCAAACAATTAGACACAACCTAAAAAGCCAAAATGGTGATTCAAACACAACCCTTACATTCGACTTCAGAAAACGCACACCAATATAACATCAAAATCTAAACATACCGGTTTTCAAATCCTCCGAGAACGACATCTTTCCCCCAATGTGCGGACGACAGTCGGTCATGAATTTCAAATAGGTGGTTTCGTCAAAACCCTAGCCCTAGAATTTGGGGATTTCTGTATCCTCACAGTTAAGCTTTGCGTCGCGTTGCAGCGGATTGTGAAATTAGGGATGGATTTAGATTCTCGCAGAAATAAAATAATTTTTTTTTGAGTTAAGGTGTAAGTTCCTTTTAAATAATGGATCTAATAAAATAATTAATAATTAAATAATATAATTATTATCTCAAGATACAAAAATGTTATATGGAAAAATAATTGATTATAATAATCAGTATTTGTATTATATACAAATCCAAACGCAAGCTTGCTTCTTTCTCCAATTCAACCCTCACTCTCTGAAACCCTAATTCCCAAATTCGAACTCTACAAGAAATGCAAATCTATCAATCGTCTTCATTCACCTCATCCTCAATCCTCAAAACCCTCTTCATCCTACTCCCAATTTCACTAATCTCGATACTCATCTTCGTCTCAGTTTCACTCAAATCGACACCTCAGCAACCGCCCTCATCAGATCCCTATCTATTCCCATCAACCACAACCCTCTTTCTCAACCCCAATTCATCTTCAAACTCGTCTTTCCCTTCTCCGCCTTCGATCGCGTACTTCATTTCCGGATCCAATGGTGACCTTGATCGGATCGTGAGGTTGCTTTATGCGGTGTACCATCCGAAGAATTTCTACTTGCTGCATTTGGATCGGCTCGTTCCGCAGGTGGAGAGGGACGAGCTTGCGTTGAGGGTTCAGAGGGTGTCGGTTTTTGAAGCTGCGAGGAATGTCTTTGTGGTTGGAAAAGCTGATTTTGCTTATCAGAAAGGTTCGACCTTTATATCGGCTACATTGCGTGGAGCTTCGATTTTGTTGCGATTGGGGAAGAAATGGGATTGGTTTGTGAATCTGAATGCTAAGGATTACCCGCTTGTTACTCAAGATGGTACCTTTTTCAGTTGCGGGAATCTTCGTGAATTTGATATTAGGTTTTTTTGTAAGCTGATGTATATGTTTTTGGGGTTCAGATCTTCTGCACATATTGTCTTACTTGCCGAGGAAACTCAACTTTGTGAATCACACCAGCTACATTGGATGGAAGGAGTATGTTTCTGCAATTAAAAATATGAATTTTATAAATTGTTATATAGTGTTGTATATAGTTGTAGAAATGCTGTTAAGTAGGAAACTTGAATTGATTTTGGGTGTCCCAGGTCGAGGAGGATGAAGCCAGTTATAGTTGATCCAGGGTTGTATTTAGAAGATAAGATGGAGATGTTTCATGTCGCACAGAAGCGGGATTTGCCTCGTGTTTTTCGGTTGTTTACAGGTGACTGTTTTTTCACACTTGTACTATAGCATTACACTCTAACGTTAAGAATCACAAAATGGTAAATACATTTGTATTAATTGTATGTATAATTAAATTATGTCTCACAGGATTATCAACTGCACTGTTAACTCGTGAGTTTATTGAGTTCTGCATATTGGGCTCCGACAACTTCCCAAGGACTCTACTGATGTTTTTTGCGAACATGCCTTCGTCACAGCTTAACTACTTCCCGACATTAGTGTGCAACTCCAAGCAGTTCAAACGGACCACTGTGAATGGAAATTTGTTATATTCTGTTTTCGGGAACAACTCCAGGGATGACTTCCCTAGACCACTTGATCTTAACGACTTCAAAAATATGAAAAAAAGTGGAGCTGCCTTTGCTGGGCATATATCAGATGACCTAGTCCTCGATTACATAGATCAGCACTTGTTAGGTCGCCGCTCTGGGGAATTGGTACCTGGTGGTTGGTGTCTCGGGGATTATGTAAACGGAACTTGTTCAAGTTGGGGAGATGCGGATATTTTGAGACCTGGGCGTGGGTCAATGAGGCTTGAAAAGCATATCCATAAGCTTCTTGCAAATGGTGCATTTCTTTCTCATCAATGCCCAATCCAGTGATGTTCCTTGCATTTGTGATCCTGACCACCCTGTTCACTTATCTTGTTAAACAAACAGTTAATATAGAGGAATTGAAGCTTGTTGTATATGTAATCCTGTTAAATATTTGAGCTGCATTTTGATCATTTATGTGAAACTACAAAATATCATATAGTAATTTTGTCTGGCATGATTCAGTGGCAATTTCCATTTAATTTGGCTATTTTTAATATCTTCAAATAATTATTTATTTTATTTATTATTTTTATGAGGGTAACCTTCATTTTATTATTTTTTATACTGTAGTTTTCTTCAATATGGAGTAATTTAAATGAATCATATGGGCTGTGTTTGACAATCAAATTGCCAAAATCTCATTTTATCGACTTGTCAATTTCTCGTTCAGTTGCTGTGACTGTGGGGGGTCTTTTTACCATTATTAAAAAGTACGGGGTCGGAATCATAATTAACACAAAGTCGCTTCCTTTTGTGATTAAATCCAAACATGCGGCCAGTTAATCAAAAATGAAAGTAAGAGGGTCAAAATGGAATTAGTTAATACGTTACATTATTCAAAATTATGAATTAAATAATCGCACTATCGGACAACATTTCATCGAAAATCGCGCCACTTTTGAAGGGGAGCGCATTAACACAAAATCAAAAACAATTTCAAAATTTTCATTTCCCGCCCAAACAACCCTCCACTCCTTGTCCACTTGGAATCTCAGATTGTCAGCTTTTGTGAAGTTCAGATCGCAAGATCAAATCTTTTCAATTTCCCTCTTCCCAAATCCCCTCGAAGCTTCCATCTTTACTGAAATCAGACTCGGATTCGAGGTTTAGCAACTCACCCATGTCAAGCTCGGCGGTGTTACGGTTGAGGGAACGCGGCGGTGGAGGAGGTATTGTTGGTGCTGCGAAGGTGACGAAGACGGTGACGCCGAGTGGGACGAAGGTGGTTGGAGATGGGATTAAGAGATCTACTGGAAAGGAGAACCCTAGATCTATTTCTAGGGTTCGTGGATCGAGTCAACAGCCGGCGATTATCCGACCGATTCCGAGGATTGAGAAGAAGATTGGAGCTGCGGTTAGTGGTGATGTGGAGGTAGGGAATCGGAGGCCTCTGTCTGTGCCGAGAGGTAGAAGCTCTAGTCCATTTATGTCTAGTGGTAAGGTTGTGTCTGAATTGGGGAAAAATAAGGAATCTAGGGTTTGTGGAAATCGAGGTGTGGATGGGGATGTAAGTAGTGGTGGGAGAGGGAGTAGTGGGTTTAAGTCGTCTGAGAGGGTTTATAGGAGTAAGAGTTGTAGAGTGTCTGGAGAGAGACTGAATGAGGATGAGACGAGGGTTTCTGGCGATGGAAAGCGTATGAGTTTTGGAGGCAAGAGGAATGATGATTTTGATCAGAGAAAGGGAAGAAAAGACAATGGATTGGATTGTAAATTTGTGTCAAAGGAATGTGGTGTTGCAGTGTTGAAGTCAGATGGTGCTGCGAGTAGTTTGAGCTCTGGATGGATGTTGGAGAAGAGTAAAGAAAAGTCTGTGTCGACTACTTCATCAGCAAAAAAAGATGGGGGAGGAGAAAGTGGTATTGCGAGTGCCACGAAGGTATCTAGTGGCTTAATAGGGAAGGATGTAAGTGAGGACAGTGCAAATTCCAAAGCTAAAATCAAATACCCCAGTAAGTTGCATGAGAAGCTTGCATTTCTGGAAGGTAAGGTGAAACGAATTGCATCTGATATCAAGAGCACAAAAGAGATGTTGGATGCAAATAACTCAGATGAGTCGAAGGTGACACTTATGGATATTCAGGAAAAGATTTCAGGAATTGAAAAGGCTATGAGTCGCGTTGTAAGTGTTTCTGGTGACAAGGCTTCTGCTGCTACTACTGGAAATCTGCTAAATAATATGACAGAGACGAGCAACCGAAAAGAAGGGGAAATTGTTAGTATGAAAGTACTTAATCGTGAGGAGTTGGAAGCTAGACTGTTTCCTCATGATAGGTTACTTAGAGATAGGACGCTGTTGAAGTCATCTTCGAAAGCTCAAAATGTGATTCTCAAGCAGCACAATCAAGTGAATGTGATGAGTTAAACCACGATGACATGGACCTTTCTGCCGATCCATTAGTGGCTTTGAACAAGGGAAACTATGAGTCTCAGGTCATAAAGAATGAGAATGCAAAAGTGGAGCTGTACCCTGTGCAAGAGATGGATGAAGTTGGCACTTCAAAGGTGCATGGGTATGTTGATGTTAGTGGCAAACGCAATCCAGATGTTATCATCACAACCACGGGTACTCTGGATGAGCTTGATGTCCAAGAAAATACACAACCCATTGTTGGTGATGACTTTGAAGACACTTGTATGTATAAACTCAATGCAATGGGGAAAAAGACGTCTACTGGTGGATGGTTTATTTCTGAAGGTGAATCTGTGCTTCTAGCTCACGATGATGCATCATGCTCATTATATGACGTTACTAATTGTGAGGTACATCTTTAATCCTCCTGCAGAAAATCTGTTGTTGATTGCTTCTTTCTGTATATGATTGACCATACATGTGTAAATTTTTATTGTCAGGAGAAGGCTGTTTACAAACCTCCATCTGGAATATCAACTAATTTATGGAGAGATTGTTGGATTGTCCGTGCCCCAGGAGCTGATGGTTGTTCTGGACGATATATTGTTGCTGCATCAGCTGGAAATGCCATGGATTCAGGGTTCTGTTCATGGGACTACTACACCAAGGATGTACAAGCTTTTCACATAAATAATGAAGAAACTACAACTAGAACAATTCTGGGTCCTTTACCTAGTAACACATCCTTGCGAAGAAGTATATCAACCATTTCACAGCCATCTGAAAATGTCCAATGGTGGTACAAGCCATGTGGACCACTTATCGTTGCTGCCAGTTCTAAGCAGGTTGTTAAAATATATGATATCCGTGATGGTGAGCAGGTGATGGATTGGGAAGTACTTAAACCTATTTTATCAATGGAGAATTCAAGTCCTGTGCAATGGAGAAACAGAGAAAAAGTGGTTTTAGCAGAAGCTGATAACATCTCTGTATGGGATGTCAGTTCACAGAAGTCCCAACCTTTATTATACATTTCTTCAGCTGGTCGGAAAATTTCTGCTCTTCATGTTGTCAACACTGATGCTGAGTTGGGTGGAGGCGTTCGTCAAAGGTAAGTGATGTCCATTCTTGCATATTTATAAACTGGAACATCATATTTGGGCACTGTTATCAAATTTTCATCTCTGATTGTAAATTGTGAAAGTTACAATCTTTAAAATTTGCAGGGTTTCATCTTCTGAAGCAGAAGGAAATGATGGTGTTTTCTGCACATCTGATTATGTCAACATTTTAGACTTCCGTCATCCCACAGGCATAGGACTTAAAATTCCAAAATCCGGCCTCAACTCACACTCAGTTTTCTCGCGAGGAGATTCAGTGTACATGGGGTGCAGTACCAATGGAAGGGCATCGGTCGGAAAGAAACACACGTCCCAAATCCAGCACTTCTCCCTGCGCAAGCAAAAGCTAGTGAACCTCCTACATAGTACAGAATCGCTCACCCACACTACACTGCATCACTCAGTCTGGGGCAACCAAAACCTGGTGATGGGTATCTGTGGATTGGGTTTGTAATGTGTTTGATGCATTGAATGGCAGTACGCAGCTTCAACTCCTGAAACTGTGAATACCCCAGAGAGTAAGAGAAGTCATTGGTCCAAATGACATGTATGCTCCTTCATTTGATTACTTATCATCCAGAGCCCTTATCATATCAAGGGACAGACCAGCAATGTGGCAGCTTGTGCTGTAGGAAAGATGCAAAACACAAGGTTAATGACTTTCTATGTTTTCTATCTATGAAGTTGATCCCAAATGGAGACAGTTGTAGTAGACATGATATTCCTTACAAAGTACCAATGTCTTATTAGTACTAAGGAATGTATGAGTACTTTGCTCAACTGTTTCACATAGTTATAATTTTGGTATCCAAAATTTCTATATAAGTTGGCTAGTTTTCCAATCATGGACATATAAACTTGGTTACAGTAGTTGTCCCTAACATGGTAGTTGTACCACAATGTTGATTACAGTAGCTGTCCCTAACATGGTAGTTGTACCACAATGTTGATTACAGTAGCTGTCCCTAACATGTAAGCAGTACCACAGTACAACACTTGCTGCATGCTCCCCTTGCTATTCACTGCTCATTTACTAGAAGAACATGCGAGAATCTTGATTTTGCTGCACAGCCATGAGCACAGATTAATCTCCAACAATGAAAAGCATCCATTCTAACAAAAGCTTAACTAAAAGACCTTGCGCCATTTAAAATCTTGATCATTTTCCAATCAATGATATTTTGATGACAAATACAAAGTACATTACTACACTTACAAAGTCTCATTTCTATGCACAATAGTGAACAGATCATTTGAAAAATGAAGCTTGTATATGGCTGAATGGCTTTATCAGTTACAATAGGCCAAATCACTAGTCCAATATGCACCAAACTGAGTCAACATTATCAAACAAACGCATTTAAGTTGACTCCACATATCAATCAGAATCAAGAACTTAAAGAGGGCTATGCTCAAATTTCAACGCACAGGTCTGGCCTTTTGAGGTGGTAGGAATAAGCAGTTTTCTTTATCTCTCGCGGTCGGTGATTGCAATACAAAATATCTGCAAGTAGACAATCTTAATCCCAACGTTTTCCTAATGACAGAAAGTTTCAGAAGACCGCCATATATTTCTAATTCACAAAAGGGAGTAAATTTTTATGAATGCATTGGTTATAATTGCTAGGGCCAAGGGCTGACTAATGAATTGCAGTTTTAAACATGAAACTACGCCAGACACCGCCAGTAGATTTTCAAAGTCGAGCTACCCACTTAAAACTATTGTTGATGAGATAAACTTGTTACATACACGAACAAGTGTTCAATGAGCTACTTAGAACTTCAGAGGTCGTGTCCATAATGTTAGCAATACTGAGTTTGATAAATACCTGTTTCCCCACAAAATGAGGCTCATCTCAGTTACCGAAGCTTCTGGGAAATAGTGAAGTGTTGACAACAGTCTCAAGTGTAAGGGAATCTCCGAGGCAGAGTTGGAAAATATTCTGGACTGTTTTGATCCAGAAGGATTGGTATTGGCTCCAGTTGAGAACTGAGTAATGCAGACACCATGTAAAATAGACTCCGTGAAGAACCATGCATCCCAATGCTGTGGTTGCCGTATGGTCTGATTTGGGATACGGTTTGCTGCTGCATTCATGCATGTTCTAATACACAGGTTTTTTGCATTAGAGAAGGGAAGCTGTTGCACATATCAGGGCCACATGATCCATCCATGGACAAGCTCGAGGCTCCATGAATTTAAAACTTGAATGTACTCAGCATTGTGTTAAGGTAGAGTCAAAGGATTAAACCTCCCTAAGAGTAATGCTGCAAAGTCACCTGTAATCAATGTAAATACTTGGTTAATTCTGCATGCATTTATCAAAAGTTTATAAACAAATTCATCATTGCTAAGTACACCTGAAGAACACCGCAAAATATGAACACATAATTTATCTAGCAAAGTATCCCTGCACCAGTAGTTTACATAAATCATCAAGCTTGAATTATTATGGAAGTAGCATGGATGATAAGTGATAAACAAGGCTTCTTGAATTGTAAGCTTTACTTCATAGTTTCTTATGCCATAGCGTATATGACATATCAGCGGTACTACTATATGGGACCGAGCTACACAATTTGAGTGGATATTATCGGAATACGTAGCGCGTCAACTGTAGATGGACACTCTCTGAGGTGCTATGAGTTACCATAACTACATGCCATATTACAGGTAGGATAAGTCAGTGAAACAGATCTGTCAGCGAATGCCAATTAGATTTTTCAATCAGTTGAGCTATAATATCTAAGACAGCTGTCCCTACGTTCACATTGTGATTCGTGCCGAAACATTAAGGATGATGTAAAGCTGGTTGTCCAATAACCACACATGACAAATGTAAAGTGGTCCTTAACGAGTTAAGTGAAACTCAGAAACTCTGAGACTTCTGAATCATCCCAATGAAAAGAGTTAATGAAGGTTGAAACTGCATAATATAATGCAATATTGTCAAGGAGAGCTAGCATATTAAGTGCAGTTGTATAAGTTTTGGGTCAAGAAACTTACACAATGAATTCTGCTAAGGGATATAAATGTCATCAAGATAATATATCAGAAAATTAGTAATCTCAAATTAACATTGCATTGAAACAATTTTATGTATCATAGAATTATATTAGATTACTGTAAAAGTTGAAAGTTTTTTAGGAATTTATTAGATTAATGGAAAATATATACTTTCTATTTCAAACAGATCTGATCCAAATCAAATTCTTGACAAATGAATCAGATCCAATTACATGGTTTTTCCAGTTTTGAAATATTCACATGATTCACTTAATTAATCTTGGTAATATGGTTCCAGATTAGTCGATTAACCTCACAGGACAACATGCATGCACCGAGGAAAACAAGGATGGCCCTATACTTGAGTCATTTTATTTTAATGACTTGATTTAGAAAACTTAAGGAAGACTAGTTGGCGATTGGTTACTGTCAAGTTAACTTCCTAATAACATTAAATTGATGAATCAACCCCCAACTAGCAAGATCTCCAACTTAATATTAACACTAATATAAGTCCTACATTTGGATTAGGATGAAATAGCTGACATTAGTAGTTGAGGAAAATAACTAGTGTAGGGCCATGCAGCTACGAATTTTTAAACCTAATTTCTTCAGAGGCATGCAAGTTAAATAGCTGTGTTGCAAAAGGTCAACTTAATACTTACAGGTTACAAATGGCCAACTAGTCTTGCATCAAGTTAGATCACCATCACCATCTTTGGCATCCCTGTTCCATAAATAAGTCTCCAGTGAGATCAATTGACAAACGTCAAATTTAATAGGAAGATTCAGAGAGTATATAGTACAAAACCAATCATATATCTGGAGGATGGATCAGATAGATGGCAGTCATCCACTACTGTGCGGGCAAAGAGAAAGCAAGTTCAGCCATGGGCTGTCTTCCTGGGAGATGGAGGCGCTGGGAAGCCTTTGTGATGTCTACTTTCCATCATTGCCTGCCAAGCTTGCTGCTAAAACCCCAAGCCACACTGATGAGGATGCAGTTCGATCTTTTTATGAGAGTTCTGGGTCTCAATATCCCATACCTGATGAGGTAATCAATTATTCTTCTCTTGTCATTAAGATTCACTTGGTAAATTCT
Organism: Sedum album; assembly: GCA_006409495.1. Lineage (NCBI taxonomy): Eukaryota > Viridiplantae > Streptophyta > Magnoliopsida > Saxifragales > Crassulaceae > Sedum > Sedum album. The sequence continues at coordinate 59,437 of QZGG01000483.1, forward strand.
ATATGAAGACTTCTAAATAGAACAACTGCTAACGGACATACATGTACTTGGTCCGAATTGAACAAGCAGACCGCAGAGGCTCTCAAGAAAATAAGAATCGAGGCGTTGGTACTTATAAGGGTAGTATTATGGCTTCTTTCAACAAGCCTAGGGACACTGTTGTTATGTGGAAGCCTCTGTTTGGATAGGAAATGGCCATTTGTTTGTAGATTCCCAAACATGCCAATGAAGGCAAGGGAGATAGTGGTCCAAAAGTGGTTGAGGCACAGGTTCTTGACGCCAATAAGGCTCGCATTTGTCTATGTCAAAGCTCTCTTCTTCATAGCTCTGTTCTCCACGGTACGCACATGATACTTCTTGCTTTGTTCTTATAAGTGATTTTATCAATAGACATCCTGACAAAAGATAAAACATCTTAAACATGTTAGGAAAGGTTTGTTGAGCCTAACATCTATCATAGCACTTAAATAACCCATAAAAGTTAGAACCATTATCAAATTTATCCTAAAAGAACACGGGTGATTCAACTATAAGAGATGAGAAATCATTGATTCACATTCCACAAGTTCTCTGACGGACGACAGTGCGCTCCAGTAATTTAAATTAGGGTGGTTTCTATACTATGATCTCTTTCCCATTTGTAGCACTTATTATGCCGAGCAAGCTACCTAATATCCATCACAGTTGCATTTATTTTCTAACAACTATTGAAACTTATTAACCGGTCCTCCTAATACTAATTAGACAACTCACCGAAGGATCGAGCTACACGCAAGTGCAAGTTGATAATAAAAGTTGAAATTATTAGTTGTTAATAATAATTAGAGTAAATTAGTGTAAACCACCTTTATATTGGGTGTCTTTTGACAAAACCACCTCTATAAAAATATTTACTTAATAACACCTTTATACTATAATTTATTGCCAAAACACACCTTTTGTTAAAATTACTTAAAACCACCTATATATTAATCACATTTTCATAAAACCACCTATATACATATTACTTAAAACCACCTATATATTAATCACATTTTCATAAAACCACCTATATACATATTATTTAGAAGAGAAATTACTTAAAACCACCTTTACGTTTGGTGTATTTTGACAAAACCACCTGTATACAAATTATTTTCTGCAAACCACCAGTATACTATCTTTATTGTCGGAATACACCTTTAGTTAACAGTGTTAAGTTTTCTGTTAAAAACTTCTAGATCCTTACTCTATATATAATTTATATTCAACTTAACGTTTAAAATTAAAATTTGATTTTAATTGAATTGATCGATTAGATAGACAGACGGAGTAATACAAAAGTGTGAAAATTGTATAAAAAAAGGGTCATAGAATTTAGAGATATGGCAATAAAATGTATAACGGGTGGTTTTCGGCAATTACGACCTATAAGAGATGGTTTTCGGCAATTATCTCTGTTGAGATTTGGGGATTGAATTAATTGAATTTTATTAACCTAATTAATTGAATTAATTGAATTTAATTAACCTAATTAATCTATCTAACGGAGATTTAACACTAATTGAACGGAAAACGTTAGAATGTGTGATTTAGCAAAAAACAAACCAACAACGGGTGGTTTTCGGCAATAAAATGTATAAGGGGTGGTTTTCGGTAATTGCGCCCTATAAAAGGTGGTTTTCGGCAATTATCCCTTAATATATAGGTGGTTTTAAGTAATTTTAATAAAAAGGTGTGTTTTGACAATAAATTATAGTATAAAGGTGTTATTAAGTAAATATTTTTTATAGAGGTGGTTTTGTCAAAAGACACCCAATATAAATGTGGTTTATAATAATTTACTCTAATAATTAAGACGTACCAGTATGGCTAGAGTAGATTTCATTTTAATTCCCAGAATCTCTCAAGTAAAGTCTGTCAACCAAAGTGTAAAGAAAGCTGGGACATGTGCCTAGATGCCAGTAAGCAAATCTTTAGTCAATATATTTCTATAGAAGATAATTTGAAGCCCTACAAAGACATAAAATGGCCTTAAAACAAATAAAATATATTTACTCCTGGAGCTTAACTTGTTTGCCTTGTGGGCATGTGATATTATAACATACTATGAAATATGTATGCAGGTCACCGATAACTCCCAGAACCCAACATGGAAAGCCATTGGTTATAAAGTAGACACAGCTAGTGAGACTGAGTCATGCAACAAAAAAGAGCGGCCTCTAGAGAAGGGAATAGTGGAGACTAACAAAGAAACTGACAAAACCTTGATCCAAGCATTGAGAGAAAAAGGCATACAGGTTAATCTTGACCATGATAAGAACCTTTACACAATCAGTTGCGATGCCATCGTCATTGGCTCTGGTTGTGGTGGAGGTGTTGCTGCAGCTGTTCTAGCGTCTTCAGGCCAAAAAGTCATTGTTCTAGAGAAAGGAGATTACTTCAGCACTAATGACTACTCATCTTTTGAAGGTCCATCACTGCGTCAAATGTATGAATCTTCAGGGTTGCTTCCCACTGTTGATGGGGAACTAGTTATCATGGCAGGATCAACAGTTGGAGGTGGCTCTGCCATTAACTGGTCTGCATCCTTGAAAACACCAAAATCGGTTCTGCATGAATGGAATGAAAACCACAAAATTCCACTGTTTGGAAGTTCTGAATATCTATCTGCTATGGATATTGTTCTTGGGCGATTAGGAGTAACGGAAAAGTGCTCTGAAGAGGGACTTCAGAACAAAGTCATCCGCAGGGGATGTGAAAAACTTGGCCTACACGTAGAATCAGTTCCAAGGAACTCATCCGAGAATCACTACTGTGGTTCATGTGGATATGGGTGTAGAAGAGGTGAGAAGAAGGGAACAGACACCACGTGGCTTGTGGATGCTGTGAACTGCGATGCAGTTATTTTAAGTGGTTGCAAAGCTGAGAGACTATTATTGGAAGAGAATAAGTTTACCTCTGCCAGACGGAAGAAGTGTTTGGGAATCCTGGCAGAGAGTTTAAACAATCAGATCACAAGAAAACTGCAAATCAAGGCAAAGGTAACAATCTCAGCATGCGGATCACTATTAACACCTCCATTGCTGACATCAAGTGGCCTGAAAAATCCAAACATTGGCAGAAATCTTCATCTTCATCCTGTACTCATGGTTTGGGGATATTTTCCAGAATCAGACTCTGACAAAGAGCTAGCTGGGAGTTGTTATGAGGGAGGTATTATCACATCGCTCCATAAAGTTGTCACGGAAGATGGTGATGTGAGGTCTATAATAGAAACTCCAGCACTAGGACCTGGACAATTTGCCGGACTGACACCATGGGAATCAGGGCAGGGAATGAAAGACAGAATGGTCAAGTATGCTAGAACTTGCCACGCCTTTTCAATGATCAGGGATCAAGGATCCGGGGTGATCATAACCGAAGGTAGAATCTTTTACAAACTAAACGCAGTAGACAAAGAGAATATGAGGGTTGGAGTGCGACAAGCCTTAAGAATACTGGTAGCAGCAGGGGCAACAGAAGTAGGCACCCACAGAAGCGATGGCCAACGGCTCAAATGTAAAGGGATTACAGAAACAGATCTGGAGAACTTCTTGGACACAGTAACTGTTGATGGAGGAGCAATGTCCCCAGGGGAGAATTGGGCAATGTACAGCTCAGCACATCAAATGGGAAGTTGTAGAATGGGAGTGACAGAGAAGGATGGAGCAGTAAATGAAAATGGGGAAAGTTGGGAAGCAGAATCGCTATTTGTTTGCGACGCTAGTGTCCTCCCCAGTGCAGTTGGTGTTAACCCCATGATTACAATCCAATCTACAGCTTATTGCTTATCCAAAAAGATAGCAGAATCGCTGAGGAAAGGTGCACTTACGACAACTAAAAACGAATAAGTCATAATGATCGCACTTTCTTGCAAATGTATTTTAGTATATTACAAAAATGAGAGTTCAAATCCTCTAAACGGGTGTTCTATATAGTAGCGTGTTTGATCCAGTTATCATTATGTGCATTTCACTGTTTAAGTTATTTGCAGGAAAAACTCAACAAGAACATGCAATCACATACACATTTCTACATACAAGCCCTAACAAACCAAGCAATTACACACTACTGCTAGACATTATAAAAACCATACACATTACGACGTTTTATATAATCTTTTCTAAGTAAAAATAAAGGATCGAGTTCGGAGATCACCTCAGCGAATGTCGATCATCTTCTCGTCCGCCATTTTTGTCGTTTCCGTGCGCACTTCTTCTCGCTCCATGATTCAATGAAGCCGTCGACTTTCTGGCTCCCGAGGGGTAAATCGGAAATTTTCAGTAATCTGCGGTGTTTGGGCTTATTGGGCTAGCTGCGAACATCTCGTGGCCCATTCTTAAAAATGGAGTACCAAGGGTTTTAAAAAAAGTTGTTGGCTTGATAATTGATTTTATATATCGATAATATGTTTTCATACAGATAAGATCAAGAAAGCCTCTCGTAAATCTCATATATTAAATATTTAATTTAATAAAGTATATTTATATTTGAGTAAAATAATATGTCCTGATAAATAAAATTGATTAATGATATGATACATTATGAAAAAGAATATAAGTTTATATTTTTGTCTCACAGAAGGTTTTGGCGGACGAATTTCTACTACGAAATGAGTACAATTAGATATCCGATTTGTTCATCATTACTTTTTTATTCATTTCTTCATATGTAATTGCTTTAAATTAGATATCTGATTTGTCCGATAAGTTATTAGTGTTGCTTCTTGTAATCCTAATATTTAATTTCACCTAACATCTCGAAAATATTGCAAAAAAGATAGTTGAATTGAATTGTCTATTTTGTATTTATTCAAATATTAAAGCTTCTATTTATTAAAGACACCACTCTCATGTTTTGATCACAGAAAGTATTTCAAGTACCTTCTGATCCAGTTCAGAATGAGTTCCCAATCGAATGCTCAACAGGTACAAAAACCTGAATTTAAGTTGTATACTTGTTGATAGCAATTTATAGTGTTTTTCCTCTGTTATATTTTGTTTTGATATATTTCAGCAGACTGAGGAGGAACTGAGGGAGAGCTGTGCAAAGCTTAAGAACGAACTTAAGGCCTTGAGGGAGAGAAATGATAAGATGTTGATTGATATTGTGTCGAATGAGTTGGCGAAACCTTCGCATAACCTGAGCTACACGGAACTGAAAGAAGCAAATGAGGCTATAGATCGCATTAGAGCAGAAGTGGAGAGAGTTATAAAGGAGAAAGAAGCATCTACTTCTAACTGAAACAATGAAACCAAACTGAATGTTAATTTTTAGTAATAGACAGTGCTGCAAACTAAGCTGATGATGGAAGACAGCAATGTCCTGCGTTATTACAGCATTTGTTATACGAGAATTGTCACTATATTCAATAAAATTTGAAGCAAATGACAGTATTAAATGATGAGATTGAGACCAAACCAAACAATATATCACATTCTTTAATAAATTAACACGTATAACAAACAGATAATATTTTTTCATGTGAAAAATATGCATGTCAAATAAACAACATAAAACAATATAGTATTAGCTACTAGCATTACATGATACTCCCTCCGTCCCATAAAGTTTGCTATCTTTTTGATTATTTGTGAGGTATAAAATAATCAAAGTGGACAAACATAATGAGACGGAGGGAGTATATAACTGGATACCTACGAGGGAGCTCAACAGGGCTTCGAGGAGACAGCCACGATGCAGCAAAAGTTATCACTCCGGTTAGCAGCAGTAGCTCTAAAAAGATCTTGTGGAGTACTATTTTTACGGAGCCAGCTTCCTCATAAAACCCACTTTAAACCCAAGAAGGTTAATTATTGCGAACTTGAACTCTCAGCAGGGCACATTTGCGGCTCCTATGGGTGAAGGGTACTATGGTGTGCATCCACCAGGCTTCTGAGTTCTGACGCCAAGTTTTGATTTGGCAAGAAGCTCTTCTTCTCAGCTGTCAGCTGTAGTTGGACATTGTAAGATGAGATGGAGCAGAATGCGAATGCCTTGTATTCTGTACCCATTTTGGATAAGAGCACTTCTGTATAATTATATCTAAAAATGTCTAGATTTTAAGTTGTGCATCAACAAGGTACATAAAACAAATATTAATAGATGTTTTGTAAACTTTGAATTGATATAATACTAAGAAAAATGGAACTGCAAAAAGATGAAAATGAAAATAGAAGGCAAAAGAGACTCTTTGGGACAACATACGAGTTCTTTTCTTTTCCCATCAGAAAATTGGTGCAGACAAAATTTGGACAGTTATATGGAATAAATTACTAATACTAATACAGCCAGTTTTGAAAAAATGAGATAAAGAATTAAAAGCATTCTAAAAAGTTCGGGATTTTCTTAATTTGCCTTGACTTTGTTTGTTCTCTTCTTGGGCTGATGTCTCCTTGGGGCAGAATTAGTCATCCCTACATAGAATAGCAGTGCACCTAGAAGCGCCATGTTCTGCAAGAGATTCATGTCATCGGCCGAAGGCTGTAATATGACATCCATGTAGATAGTAAAAATTTAAAAGGTAACCTAATGTTGTTAACTACCTGAACGAATGGCACCAAGAGGTTTGTAAATGCTTTCGTATTCACATCATGTTTGAAGAAGTCATACACAATTGGAGTGAAAATAGCCTGATGGAGAAGCTGGAATCCAAAAATGTAAATATCTCAATATTTTCAGTGTAACAAAAAAACAGTGCCACTGATAAATTAATTTATGAGGGCAGGGAAACAAACCAGGGTGTTAGCACCGAAAGAGCTGCCAAGAACAAAGAGAATCCCTCCCAGAGCTTTCATGACAATGGAAGCACGGACAACCAACATAGCCTGTTCAACATATAACACAAATCAGTATATGAAAAATATTCACAGTCCATTTGCTGCGTGAATAAGATGCTCAGGGTTCCCTTACATCGATATGTGGTGGTTGGACACCAATCCTTGACGCTACTAGTCGAGAGAGAGCATCAATTTTTGGTTTTAAAGTCCTTGCAGCAGGGCCTCCATTGTTACCAAATTGGCTGTACCTGCAAGTGAATACAGCTTAATGTTTTAAATCCAACAACATGGCCAAATCCAGCTAGTACCTTTCACCCTTTCAGATATCAAAATTTTCAATGCCAGCTAAATCACACGACAGAAGACAAGTCATATCTGCCATTACACCAATGAGCAATGCAACAATCCACATAATGCTACGGAAAATAAACAGTCAAATATAAATTCTAGCGTTCGCAAATGCTTTATTATGCTTATAGAATTGAGAATTCAATCAAAGCCAACAACTTTATTTCCACATACAAAATATGAGAATCAAAACTTCAAAAGGACACAACTTGCACGAATCAATGCATCACACTCACCAAAACCCTAAGTCCGAAATTAATCAACCAAAAACAAATAGATCGGAATCAAACTCTAAAGTCTACAAACCTGCAATTCAAATCAATCCAATGCGATTAGATCCGATTCAATCCAATGCATATGTAAAAAGACGAGCGAGAGAGAAAGAAAGATGGAGGTGCGCTTACTCTTGCCAAGCGACGAGTAGAAACACCGACGCGAACAGAAGCCTCCCTGTAAACGTAGTAAATCCCATCGCCGCTCGCTCAATAAATTTCGAATCGTATCGGACAGAATCTTCTTCTTGTTCTCCGGTTGCTGCTTTCTCCTCCGATCGCTTTCGAATCGAAAACGCTAGAAAAGTCTCTGGTTTATATCCAGTGTACACGTCACTCTAACGAATCATAAATCGCCACGTGGCAAATTACTCTTTAATCCGCCATGTCAAGTCAATATAGTTAAATTGATTAAATTGGAATTTGTGTAATACACAATTTTTTCAAAGCTAACCCAAAACACGTTCGAAGAGGCAACAAACACCTTATCCACAAACGACAAATCATACGATACCGACATCTCAACCTCCCATCAAGACAATCTAACGGTCCATATTTCGCCACGTCAATCCAACTCTCCAGAAATCTCAACGATCAATTTCTGAATTTCATTCTCTACAATTTCAGGTCGGCTGCAGTTTTCGTCAAGATTCGAAGAACCACCAGCAATGGCGGATTCGTCTTCGTTCTTCGATCTGATGGATTTCATGAAGCGGCCTTCAATTTACGAAGCATTTGTCGACATATTGCTATGTGCTGTCCCTATTTGGGTTGCGGTTGTCATAGGGTTGTTAATCGGTTGGTCGTGGAAGCCCAGATGGACTGGGATTGTGTTTCTTGGTTTGCGTAGCAAGTTTAGGTTTTTATGGACGGCGCCGCCTGGATTTGGTGCTAGGAGGCTGTGGTTTGCGTTCACGGCGATTTCTGCGTTTTCGACGGTGTGGTTTAAATTTAGGAAGGAGAAGAAATCGGAGTCTGTTGATATTAGGGTGATTGAGGGTGAAGGGTGAGTTCCAGTGCATATCAGTTGTTTGATTTAATTAAAAATATCTGCTTTTGTTAACAATGTTGGTGCATTAATGTTTGATTGGATATAAAATTTCTTCTTTACTTTGGTGTGAATCTGTTTTTATCTTAGTGCAGTTCAAATGGTGAAAATGCAGAGAATGATCAGGAGCTGGTTACTGAGAAGGATTTAGATCGATTACTGAACATGATTGATATGAGTGACGAAGGGCGGATTTGGCAGAATTTGATGGAGCGGTCCACTCCTAACTTGTCATATCAAGCATGGCGTCATGAACCTGAGGTATGTTTATTTCATGCATTCATTTGCATGTCAGTTTGATTACTCAACTCCTGGTTTCGGCTGTTCATATAAGCAATGAAATTCCTGATAGTAGCTTATTTACCGTCCCAAATCCGAAGTTTCACTGGCTTAAGAATAATGATCTTTGCTCTTATTTCAATCTTAGGCTTGAGTCTTGACTAGTCCGAGCTAAAAATCTGTGCCCTGGTATCAAAATCATATGTTGTTCAAGCATTAGGCAGCCTATCATTGGAATAGTTAGAAGTTACTTGGTTGGGATCCCTGTCTTGACTCAAATAACTAACCGTTTAAAAAACTAAAAATTTAACTCGTTGCTCCCTTTACTGCATTGTATTTTAGCTGTCCTCGATTTCAGTCTTATTATTGCTGACCAAGTTTTGGAGCAGCACGTATTTGGTTTGCTACTCTCTGCCCCTGATTGAATCAGCTGTTAAAGACCACATCCATATATTATCATTTGTATGAAGAACTAAATGCTTTAGAGTTTTTATCCATATGGCGCATCTTCATCATTTATATTGAGTTTGTTATTTTTTTGTTTTACTTCAATCACATTTGCATCCACCAGACAGGTCCAACTGTCTACCACAGTAAAACTGTTTTTGAGGATGCAACTCCCGAGATGGTGAGGGACTTCTTTTGGGATGATGAATTCAGACCAAAATGGGATCCAATGCTTGCTCACTTCAAAATATTGGAAGAGTACTCTGATACCGGGATATCGGTTGTCCACTGGATTAAGAAGGTGCACTTGAGATATTCCAACTCTTCAATGGCTGTACCTGTACCTTAATGATTAGATTCATATGCCATACTTAATTCATACCACTGTTCTTTATGCAGTTCCCATTTTTCTGCAGCGACCGTGAGTATGTGATTGGTCGAAGAATATGGGAGGCGGGAAAGAGTTACTATTGTGTGACAAAGGCAAGCAGTTTGGATACAAAATTAAAAGACACTGAAAGATTGTCGCTTAGGAAACTCTTTAGCTGGTTTAATAATTCTTTCTTGTTTTAACACCTCAGGGTGTACCGTATCCAAGTTTACCGAAACGTGAGAAGCCTCGTCGGGTGGACCTCTACTTCTCTAGCTGGCTTATCCGCCCAGGTAAGAATTCGTATTCATTTTTTGTAGTACACCATCCAACGGCAATCACAAAGTCTAATATGTTCTTATCTTGTGCTGGATGTTGATTTTGCATAGTGGAATCTCGGAGAGGTGATGGACAGCTTACTGCATGCGAGGTGAGCCTCGTGCACTATGAGGACATGGGAATTCCAAAGGATGTTGCAAAATTAGGCATTCGACACGGGATGTGGGGAACTGTTAAGAAGCTGCACTCTGGTGTAAGAGCCTACCAGAACATGAGAAAAACAGGGGCATCTCCATCAAGATGTGCTCAACTAGCAACTTTGACCACAAAGATTAGCTTGGAGAAGTTTGATCCCACACCTGGAGGTGAAGACAGTCAAAAATAAACTCCTCAAATGAGAAACAGCAGAACCAAGACAGTGGCATTGACTGGAAATGGGTGGCTGTTGGTGGAGCAGTAGCTCTGGTTTGCGCCCTTCACACCAATGCAGTAGGAAAAGCTTTGTTATTGGGAGCTGCACAAAGAATTGCTCGAAGGTAAACTGTCCATAATAATCAATTACAGACTCCTGCTGGTGTTTTCTGTTCATAAGCCTCCACACAAATGTCATAAAGTTAAAGACTATCCCATATAAAGTTGTAGTTAGTAGATCTTTGAAGCCGAATCACAGGTTTTATTTTACTTTTCTCAACAGCTGCGTGACTGCTTTACTAGACACAGTTACATGACAAATAACTAGTTGGTAATTCGATAGTTCATATACAAAATGTGCCGCGGTAGATTGAAATTAATTTAAAACGTAATCATATTATTCACAGTCACACTTATACTGCTTCATTCAAGCAATATAAATGTGATAAATATCTATAGTTCTAAATATTCATTTCTTTTGACCGGTAGGAGGAGATAACATTTGTTTCACTCGGTTCTTGTATTCCTTCATTTTGGCGATGGCCGACGACGAAGCAGAAGCCTTAGGTGGTGGCGTTTGGCTATTTTCTCCCCCAAGAATGATAATGGGCTTACGTCCCTTACCACTGCAACTACTACCCGATGCCTTGGATCGGGTTTGGAAAATTTAGCCTTTAAACAATCCATATTTGTTTCACTTTAGAAGCAAAGACAGCTTATGAAGAAGATACACAAGTTGAACCCAAAGGTGTCTATTTATATGAAAAACTGTCTTTAAAGAACTTTAATACACCAATCAAAGCAATAAAGAAGCTTGCATATGACATTCATGCTTCATAAAAATCAATTGATGATCTTATTAAATCATTTATAATTGATGCATATGTGATGAAATCTAATAATGTCAGTCAGGATTTATGGATTTTATTTTTATTTTAAAAATCTGATTTTGGCAAAGGAAAAGGTTTTGTGGGATCGTATGACAATTCTTCATCCAATGATTAATATTGATAATCATTCTCGTGTATTTTGTATATTCAATTATATTTTTAGATTAAAAAATTAATTCATCTAAACCATGGGGACAATCAAAAATCAATTGTTAAAATTATATTCTTTTATCTGAACTTATATGTCACTTTAGAGTATAAAATTTAATTTTATATACTCTATAATTTTTATATTCAAAACAAATAACAATACAGCTTTAAATTATTTTCAATATTTAATAATTATATTTATTTTGGTTATTGGTACAGCGAGGGGCACCTACGGATTTGGGACATGAATAATCATCGACAAATAGAATATTGAAATTATGATTGGAAGAAGATTTTACGACACAAGCATCATCAAGAATAGTGTCGCCTCCTCGTCATATCCTACTCCTTTTCTTCAACTATTTCATCGAATACATTTCAAGCCCCACCAAACCCAGTCCGCTAGTGTTAAACCCTTATCCGATTCTCTGTAAGTTCTCGCTATCTTTTACCCAATTGATGGATTTTTTAGTTTCAAGATTCGATTTTTCGTATTGGGTTTATGCGATTGAGATCTATTTTGTTAGTTATTTCAGTGGTTTGCCATTTCACACTTTTGTTAGATGTTTTTATAAATTAAGAATTTTGAGATCAAATGAGATGGGAATGGGAGGTCAGATTGAATGATTGATTTTCTGAACCAAGTATGTCTGTGTTGGGATGTTGGGAAAGGTCATAGAAGGGGTCTGGCTGAATGACTTTTTTTCATTTTTTTGTATCTCTGGACTTGGAATGGCTTTATGTCTTCATTGAAGTTAGCAATGTAAAGTTGGACTAGGAACCTGACTGACGTGAATCTGTTGAACATTCTGTATTGAATTAGCATCTCACCTGCAGTCTGTAATCCAATCACATATTCGGGCAGTGTGTATAGTTTTTATGATGTCCGCTCCATTTTTATTTTGTCCCATTCAAGTTATAACTTTTGGGGATATCCTTTTTGCAGCAGAAATCCTGTAATTTTATTTGCGATGGATGGCTCGAAAGCTGACTTCAATGACGCACTGGGCCTAGATGCTGCAACTAAAGAAGAATATGTTTCCCAGTCAAAATTACTCAGAGAGTTCACAGATATCTCCAATATCGACAAAGGGTGGATCCTAAAATCTGATAAAGGTAACCCACCGATATCTCAGTATCTTGATCCACATGTTTATCAATATGCCTGAAATGATTGTGAGGTATCCTGCAGGAAAAGGTTCTAGAGCTATGTTTTCTGTTAGCCAACCAGACTTACTGACTAATAAGAGAAGGAGCTATGTTTTATCTGCCCATGTTTCAAAAGAGTCAAATGACTCAGTAAATTTTAATTGGGCGCCATTTCCTGTGGAAATGACTGGGGTATCAGCTGTTGTACCATCACATTCTGGTTCAAAGCTATTAATTATTAGAAATTCAGAAAATGAATCTCCTACTAAATTTGAGATTTGGAGTCCATCTCAGTTGGAAAAAGAGTTCCAAATTGCTAAAACTGTTCATGGCTCAGTTTATGTGGATGGATGGTAACCAGAACTTTTATAATGCTTTCATGATGAAAATATCCATTTTAGCAGACTCTACTAGCTTTTGAATCGACGCAACACTCTTAAAGGCTCTTTCCTGTTTTATACAGCGTGCAACTGATATCATGTGTTTTATGTATGTAACTCAGGTTTGAAGGAATTTCTTGGAATTCAGATGAAAATGCGATTGCTTATGTTGCTGAGGAACCAACTTTATCCAAGCCTACATTTAATAGTCTGGGCTTCAAGGACGATGGCTCAGCAGATAAAGATTGCAGTAGCTGGAAAGGGCAAGGAGATTATATGGATGACTGGGGTGAAACTTACAAAGGAAAGAAGCAGCCTTCTATTTTTGTCCTGGATATTAACAGGTTCAATAGCGTTAATGTTTAATGAATCTTGTCTTCTCGCTTCGGTTTAAGTGATACTTAATGATAGAAAGCCTCATTCTGAACTTAAATCGTATCTTTTAGTGGAGAGGCAAAAGCTGTAAAAGGAATTCCAAAAACTTTAAGTGCTGGTCAGGTTATATGGGCTCCATCAAGCAAAGATACAGATCAGTATCTGGTGTTCGTTGGGTGGTCGTATGGCTTAAGGAAACTTGGAATTAGGTACTGCTACAACAGGCCCTGCGCTTTATATGCAGTCAAGGCTCCTTTGTTGAACAAAGTTTCGGGCGAGTATGTTTCCAGCTTCATTCACTTCTAGCTTTCCAACTCGAATCTCGATTAGTTTAATGAAATCAGTTTATAGTGCGGAGTACACATGTAATATCTATGTTTGTTAATGCTTCAAAATTTGGTGTCTTCTCCATTAGAAATGAAATTGAAGACTCGCCTGCCATCAATCTGACTCAAGGTGTCAGCAGCGGCTTCTTTCCAAGATTCACGTAAGCTTGCCACCATTTATGAATTAATTTTTTTACTGAGAAACATGTTCTTGGTGCCAGCATGTATATAACTTCTGTTTACTTCAGCCCAGATGGGAAGTTCCTTACATTTTTATCTGCAAAGAGCTCTGTAGATTCTGGGGCTCACTCAGCGACCGAATCGCTTCATAAAATTGAATGGGCGATTAATGGACAGCTGAGTTCACATTCAAAGATTATAGATGTGGTGAGCATTTTTATAGGTAGTTGGCCTGTTTTCCAATCAAGTGAACTCTCAAAACTTGGAGTAGCGAAAAGAGAGGATATCTTTGTCTTCATTTTATCGTAAAATTGAAGGGAATATCAAAATTTGAACTATGAGGTGCTTTAAGCAAACTCGTTGTCGTTGGGATCTTAGCTATTTTGTTTTTCTCTTGACCTCTTTAGGTCCCTATTGTTCTGTCTCCAGAGGAGGACTCTTTCCCGGGATTGTACTCATCCAGTGTCATGTCCAATCCATGGCTTTCTGATAAGCATACAATGATTATATCTTCTCAATGGCGAAGCACTGTAGTCATCCTTTCAGTGAATGTTCTGAGGTATCATTTATATTGTTATGTTTATTGTTGGGGCTGGCTCGTTGGATGAATGAATTACAATTAGTCATCATTATTTTGACTACTGAAAAATATAAATGTAGTGGGAAGGTTACCCGCATTTCGCCGCTGGACTCATACTCTTGGAATGTTGTTGCCTTAGATGGGGACAACATTGTTGCCGGTAAGTCCACTGCTACATTTGTGCCTTATAGTCAATGTTCCTCTTTCGGTGAGTAAACTCAGTTCATTGAACTATGTTTTACCTTGTTTGTTTATTGTTACTGAAGTGCACAGCAGCCCTGTAGAGGTTCCTAAAATCAGCTATGGTGTTGTCAAAAGTGAGCAGTCGGACGGCACAAAATGGAACTGGCTAGACATCTCAAGCCCTATACCCTCAGCCCCTGAAAAGGTTTAAATAATTACTGTGGATACAGGTTACAATTACTTTTTCAGACCAGTTTTTTAGAAAAATGAAATATTCGTTCGACATGTTCAGGTCAGGAATATTCTTTCGTCTCTTCAATTCAACATATTGAAAGTTCCAGTAAAGGATGTTTCAAACGCAATTACGCAAGGTGAACTAGTCCGTAGATTCAGATCCGATGCATTTCTCTTTAGGTCTGGAATAACACTTCTTTATAAAATTTCATCAGGTGCTAAGAATCCTTATGAAGCCATTTTTGTTTCGTCTAAGACCATGAAAAATGGTAGTCATCCGCTGATTGTAATTGTTCATGGTGGCCCACATTCTACCTCGTCAACAAACTTCTCAAAGTCAGTGGCATTTCTCGCTGCTCTTGGATACAGCTTGTTGATAGTAAATTATAGGTGAGTGAGCCCGTCGTGTTCAGCATGATGGTTTTTGAATTTTGACACCATACGCACAAAGACTCGTTTTAGTTGAATATTAATTTATACTCTATAGTATGCTCTTATGAACATTGGTTCACGTTTACAAAACTTGAAGATTGAACATCCTTCGCAAGATTGATCATTACTTGGGATTCTTTGTCAGGGGCTCATTAGGCTTCGGAGAGGTAGCTCTTCAATCTCTTCCAGGAAACATAGGAACCCAAGATGTCAATGATGTGCTGGCAGCTATCGAACATGCCATCCAACTGGGCCTAGCTGATGCCTCCAAAATCTGTGTTCTTGGAGGATCTCATGGTGGTTTCCTTTCAACGCACTTGATTGGCCAGGTTCACCATGTTGTAAATATTGAGCTTACTCATATTTTGTGAGATTTTCCTGACAAGATTGGTTTACCAAATTATTTGCTTGATCAGGCTCCTGATAAGTTCGCAGCAGCAGCGGTGCGGAATCCTGTTTGTAACCTTGCTTTGATGACCGGCACAACTGATATTCCTGATTGGTGCTATGTTGAAACTTTTGGTCCTGAAGGCAATGCCTTATTCACAGAAGCACCCACAGCTGAACACCTTACTCAACTGTACAACAAATCCCCCATTAAGCACATTGACAAGGTACTTACAATATAAATCAATCGTTTGACTGCATTTGAAGCTGTTGACTATCCACGCCATTTGCATTAGGGCACATGATGTTCAGCCGAATGCTTGATACTGCTAAAAATATTGTGTAATATTGCTTGATTCCATTTTTGTTGTTTCCAGGTCAAAGCTCCAACCCTTTTTCTTATAGGCGCACAAGATCATAGGGTTCCACCCTCCAATGGAATTCACGTAAGATGAGCAAAGCATTTTCCATAAACTGCCACCTAAGATTGAAATGTGTTTATCTGTTTGTTGTTTATTTAGATGAATTTGTCGCAAATATTTAATATCCAATTCTTCGTTGTATGACCAAACTGCAGTACGCAAGGGCACTGAAAGAGAAAGGAGTGGAGACCAAACTAATAGTGTTTCCTGATGATGTTCACTCTCTCAGCAAGTAAGTTGTAATCATACACAAGTATGAAAGGCGACCTCATATTGTTTTATGTCATTTATAAGCTTACCCATTACTTTGGCTCTGGACAGACCTCAGGCCGACTATGAAAGCTTCCTTAACATTGGAGTCTGGTTCAAAAGATTCTGCAAATAAACCAACTGTAAGCCGTTAAAGAAATCTCTCACGTCTTTATATTCATTACATGTACGTCTCTGGATTATGGAACATTTGATTAAACTGCGTAAACATACGCCGCCTGTGCCTTATAATATCCTAGAACAGATGATATACTTTAATTGAGAAATAAATCATCCAATTTAATGATCTTTGACTAGTTAGCTGATTTATTTTAGTTTATATCTTTCATTCTAACACATGTGGTCGTAATTGGTTATCAATTGGTCACTTTTACTTGAAAAGATTATACAAAAGACGAATGCAAGATTTTGTTTATAGTGTAACTTAATGAATGAGGCACATCAAGTGGTTAGCCTATGTTCGAAAATGAACAGCTGCTATTCTAGTTAGGCATTGACATTCGGCCCGGCCCGACCCAAAAATCAAAATCCGAGCCCGGCCCGGCCCTAATTTTTGCGGCCTATCACTATTCTTCGGGCTGGGCTGGGCTTGATCAAAATCGTGAAGCCCGAGCCCGGCCCACAAGCCCATACTAATTTCAATTAAAATTTAAGAAATTGTATTTTTAATTAAAAGATTATTTTTTTAATAGTTTAAAAATAATAAAATACATAAAAATATATTTAAAATATAATTTGCTTGTTTTATAATTTCTTTTTCTAAATACTAGATAGAATGTCGTAATGAAATGAAAAAAATATAATGAGAAGTAATGTATAATTTAAAATAATTAGATATATATGAAAAATACTTTATGTAGATAAAAAAATATGATCCAAATACTAAATATAGTGAAATATATCTACAATTTATGTCGGGCTTCGGATGCGCTTGAACGGGCCGGGCCGGGCCGGGCCTTGGGCCTCGAAACGAAGCCCAAGCCCACTCGATACATCATAGGGCTGGGCTTCCGATGGGCTTTCAATGGGCTTTGATCGGGCTGGGCTTCCGTGGGCTTCGGGCCGGCCTAAGGCTTTTTTAAGCCTTAGGCCAAATGTCAATGCCTAATTCTAGTACAAGATAAGTTGTTTTTCTTACAAAGAATCCTCAGGTCAAGGGTTCGATCCCTGGCCTCACCATTTATTCAATCTTCCCTTGTGGGAGGCTGTTGCCTTCCATGGAGGCTCTTCGCCCCCTCCACCCATGCGTGGAGGCTCTTCGCCTGTATTCCTGTTGTTCTCTTAGAGGGTCGTTCTTCATCTATGCGGAAGAGACATGCATGCTTGATGCTGTCGATTGTGGGTTGGATGTCTGTTGCTGTGACCAAAGCTTCAAATGATTAGAATAGATATCATGTATACGATCTCTATGAATTGTATCCAATATAACCGCTATCGGAAAGAAAAAAATTGTTTTTCTTACTTGTGTGTCCATCATTTATGCTACTTGCTTTGTGGGATTCCTCAGTTAGCTGCAAACATTTACTCTTCATTCAGTAGCTAACTTTGCCATCCTATGGTGTCATACTCTATTTTTCAGTATCTTATCTTTGGAAACATGTATCCATCCAGCACAGCAAATATCAGCAATCAGCTAGCTGATTATGTGAAGAAGCTGATCTCAACCACAACTGCTTCTTCAAGTCTCAAATGTGGGGTGAGACCTAAGTCAGAAACAGCCCCATCTCATCTACCTCCATTATATTGACAACCAAACAGATCAACTTTATTTAACTTTAACAAGCATCACTTCTTTTGAAATATGATCGTATTCTCTATTTGCATGTTTTGACTTTTTGATTAATTATTCAGACTCAAGTCATAAATGAACGACTAACTGTTAGACCGCTTTTTGTATATTATATAGTTTAGTTCGGGTCGGGTCGGTGGACGGATATTGGGTGGGAATGGGAAGTTTGTGATGGTATATGAAAAAAGAAACAGAAGAAGCTTGATGAAGAAGATGTATGATTGAGTGTTGAGAGGAGAGTTTATTACTAGTGTTGTTGGTGGGTGGAGGGTCTCTATTTTTGTATTGTTATGGTTGCTTTATAGAAAGGGTAGCCACAGCTTTGGTTGAATAATGATGCTGCTGTCTCCTCAACAAAATACATGAGAGAAAGAATATGTAAAATGTGGTACTTGTGCCGTGGTGTCTAGGGAGGAGGACTTAACTAGTTTAATTTTCTTCTACTTTTTTGAAAAAAGTACTATGATATTTAGAGTTTGCTTATGGAAAGTAAAACTGAAAAAGCAGCACTAGAGACTAGCAGTAGTGTGACAAGTTCATGTGACCTAAGAAAATGAAAGCACAAAAACTCACAAGCAAGCAAACAAAAGGGAAGACCCCACCTTTTCTTTCTGTCTCAAAATTATCAGAGAGAAAAAATCAAGTTAGTGGAATGAATTCATTCAACTGCCTCACACCTCACCCAACTGCCTAAGACTCAACTCTCTCAGCCTTAAGATTCAATTAAATGAATAAAAACAAGACATGGCTTGTTGTAAATAGGTAACTATCATATGAATAAAATCTTAACTCATCAAAGCTAGAGGGTGACAAATAGTACTTGTAAGGTACTCAGTAGATAGGTGATGCCATGCAGAAGACTAGATCAGTAGAAGTAGTAGGTAAATGCTTTGGCTTGGGCTCTGCTCCTCATTTGCAACAAAACAGATAAAAAAACACTTCCTATTACCCATAATCAATGTTTCTCCGCATCCCAGCTTTTTTGATTGTGGCAAGCATTATTGAATGGTGGGAAAGAGACCTTGTACTGAATGATTTATGGATACCAAGGCAAGAAGGTGTTACTTTGATAAATAAGTGATGTACGTACTACAGTAGTTTTGAAGAATGTAACTGGAAGAACGCGGCAGTCGAGAATGCACGAACTCGATCGGTTCACAAGTTTTAACTCTTTCGACTCTCACGCCTTTTTTAGTTGTATTTTATTCGCAGTCAATAAAAGCAATTGTTTTACTACAATCGGAAGTTGGACAGAGTATTTGGTCAATGTTAGTGAACCTGACAGACAATGGAATAATCATCAATCTCAATCCAAGTACAGTTCACAGGCGTAACGACAGAGTTGGTGTTCGTGGATATGCACCCTGCCACACCACATAGAATCGAATGGAAGGGAACTTTACTTGGCTGTTTCCATTTCTTAATAAAATGAATGGTAAAGAAAATGACGAACCAGGAAAACAGAAGGAACCCCTCACCTCAACCTTGTGGTCCTCCGCTGAACGTGTCTCAACAACTAGAAGAAGCTAGCTGTTCATGAATCATGAAGAAGAATCAAACACAAACATATGCATCCTCGAGGCTAAAAACAGCAACGCATTTGCTTATTATGTGAATACTATATTTCTTTCAATGAGATTCATATAAACTGGAGACTCTCCTGAGTTTCAATTTCAATAGCAATTTACAAAATTCATAAGCAAAAAACCTGTCCATCTATCTGCATATGCATTACTTGTTTTAACCTTATTGTTTCCTGGTAAAGGAATATGCATAGTAATCAAAATGAGACTAGTAAAAGATGATTATAATACAAGAACAAAATCTGTAAACTTGAAGCCTTAAGAAGATTTATCCGTGAGCAAAAAGGCTAATCCAGTGACTATGCCTTTCCCCGACCTTTCACAGCTCTTTGGTTTGATCGGCAGTGGGTGCCATGCCGCACCCGGCTTCACCTCTACGTCGCCAGACTCAACCTCTCCAGCCGTACTCCCCTCCTGCTCTTGGCCGAATATCAACTCCAGCTCTCCATGCTCGCTCTCCCAATCATCATCACCCTCGGCATAATCACTGATTTCAATTTCCTCATTATCCTTCTGAGGCCGAGGCTGCTTGGCTCTGGTGTAAGCAGCCAGCCACTTACACCGCATGTACTCTGCCTTCCTCCACGGTGGACAAGGCATCCCTTTCTTCTTCAGACTCTGCCTTGCCGCCTCGCAAACTATCGACACTATCTGCTGCAGTCTGTCACCATTCCCCACAAATATGTATGGCACCAGTTGAAGTATAGCTTTGTAGCTTCCAGTTGACCTCGCTATCTCAAACTCTGACCGGAAATCAACATCAATGATTACTCGCTCTCCCTCCACGAGCACGTCTATGTACTCATACTCCCCAGCTGGATACACTGGTGACTTATCCCACTTTGACTTGCAGATCGAGGCGTCGTACCCTGCCGAAGATAACACCTCGGCAACGATTGTTCGAAGATCGGCCTTTCGCTTTATCTGCTTGTTCTTCTCCACGATTCTCGAAGTGTCCGCCAGCAGGTTACGCTCCGCCACGCTCCCACAGCTGATCAAGCTCTGCAACAACAAAAACAATAAAATCAGAATCAGTCACCGAAGTCGATCGGATAGAAGGGATGAGGTTCCGCTCTGTCTCTCTAATTTTACTCACTGACCTTGAGAAAGTCGGTGAAGTCGATCGGAGAAGAGACGGAGTCCGGAGCACCGAGGGAGACGTCGGCTTCGTCATCCGAGCTGTCGTTACTTTTTCCATTGAAGCAATTGCAGCGATTGCGGCCGCATTTGACAGAAGTATTCTGCTGCTTCTCGTTGATCTCCTCAATGAAATTCTGCACCATTTTCTCCAAGCACAACGAGCTCGGCTCAAACTGATCGCCGCCGCCGCTTGCGCCTAAAACAGCAACTTCGTCTTTAACAGCCGACCATTGCTGCTGAGTTTCAGCAGCAGAAGCCACAGAAATTGATTTCTCTGCGGAAGAGTTTTTCAGAACGCTCCGGTCGAACAGCCTTCTCAGTAGCGATTTGAACACCGGCTTTCCTAGATCCGCGCGTACCGGCTCCGCTACAGTCTCTGAATCGCCTAGTGAATTTACCGGCTGGATCTTCATCGGATTCGGCATCGCGACTCAACTCACACCTACTCAAATGAACTCCAATCACGAAAAACTACAACCAAAAATCTCCACAGTTCATCAAATCCAGAAAAACCTTCAAACCCTAGAAACTCAGCTATCGCAACTTCGACTTCGTAACACCTCAAAAATCAAAACAAAACAATCGCTCAATTCCCCATCTCAATCTCCACCGCCGCAACCGATCGGTTCAATCGCTCAATTCAATCACGAAACAACAAAATCTACAACACCTCCGTTACAAATGAAACTCAAATGAAGAAAAATAAGTACAAGTTATCAGAATCAGAAACAGAAACAGAAACAGAAACAGAAACTGTCAGAACTGAGACTGTTCATGGAAGACGTGGCGACGATGATCGGAGAGTCTGATATTACGAAGGGAAGTATAGGATCCGACCGCCGGAGCTCTCATTTTCCGGCGAATGAATCCGCCCGGGATAAGAAGCAGATTAGTCCAAACTCCAAAGCTCTGTTTAGAAAAGAGAGAAATGCCTTTCGCGTTTTCTAGATTTTTTATTTTTAGTGAATAAATTGGCTTGTTGAGCTACTGTATATATAGCTGTAGCGAGGCAGTAAAAATGCTGACTAGGATTGCAAAATGCCACGTCATTTCCAGAATGAATTTAAATATTTAATTTAATAAAATCAAACACTTCGAACTTAGAAGTCACATAATCCACAATGTGACGTAATATCCCACGTGGTAGGAGGTGAAATTTAGGAGATTGTGAAAAATTGAAAACCGCGGCGTGGAGATGTGAGTGGTTTTTTGTTACTGCCTTATCTGTATTTACTTTTTACCCCTCTAGATGTTGAGACTAAATTACTTAAATGCCCTTGTAGGAGAACTCTGAAACCGTAATAAGTGGCTGTGGCGCGTGGTTAAAATTACTGAGTACAATTTTTAATAATTAAATTAATTATGTTGTCATTGAGGTGACAGTTGATGTGATGTGGAGCGTGAAATAGTCGCCTCCAGATTACGACACGTGTACAGTGTAAAAGTAGTTTGGTTAATTTAAGTATTACTTCCTCCGTCCCATTTTGAGTGTCCCATTTGAGAACTTTCACGGTTTTTAAGAAAATTGAAAAATGTGAGATAAAAAGTAAGAAAGAGAATGATTGGAATAAAAAGTATGAAAGAGAGTGTAAATATAGAGGTAAAAAAGTTTCTATTTTAGGAAATGGGAAGATCATTTTGAGACATCCAAAAAGGAAATGAGACACTCATAATGGGACGGAGGGAGTACATTAATTGATAAAAAATACGTGCGTGTTTGGTTAATTTAAACAGATGCATTATCCAAGATTTGTGGCTAGTTTTATTTGATATAAGTGAACAAATTGATTTACGGTCGAACCGTTGCAGTTAGATTGGACCACCAGATGCAAAGAATTGGACCGTCTACTTATTAAAGGGTTGTCGGCTCAATAAAAGTAGTGACAAATGTCAAGCAATAGATGGATGCTGGTTAAAGTTCAGACTTATTTAGATGACTGTACATTATTACATTGCTATAAATCCCTAAATTTAACTCAAATCTTTCATACTGGAAATAGTTAAGTGCTACTTGTGTCCAATACGATAATTTAGGATAGATGGACATGAAAATTATGGTCCGAAATGATTAATTATAGTTCTCATTCTTTTTATAGTAACTAAAATAGAGTAAGAACTATTAATGAATTAAAATAGAGTGTTGCTAGATGTATCCGAAGTCCATGTTTATCGAGCTTTCGAATGTCTTTGCTTGTCAATTTTGAGGTTCAAAAGGGGTAGATGAGCGACAAGTAAGAGGAATAGCTTGGTAGTTTCTGTGAAATTATCAAAATATCCTTAAATATGACGAGATTCAAGGACAAAAATGAATTTGATATGGACAAAGTTATCTAATTGAGTCGACTAAGTCATCCATTTTCAATGCTAGTGACGTTTTTAAGAATCATTTTGTTGGGGTGATGTCTTTGATTTCCATCCATGTCTTTTTAAATATTATGATGACAGTGTGCAGCTGTTTGATGCAAAATATATGAGTTTGAATATGACCATAGTGATTATAGCACTAATCAACATTGTTAAAAATCATTAGTATACTAATAAAAACAGATAGACAGGTTTATTAAATAGTAGACATGTCATGTAGGGTTTGTAATTGTATTAAATTCTCCAAGAAGATATGATTTGGATAGAATTATTTATTAATAAAATTAAGCTAATGATGACCAATAATGCTGTCTAGCTAATTGTTAATAATGAGTCTTTTTAATACATAATAATATAATGGATCATGAATGGGTGATTGATCATTTCTGATTGACATCAAGAAAAACTTAGCGACAAATAAAAACTTCTTGTTTATATATAATATTCATTATCATTTTAAGGAAAAAGTTCGAAGAGGATCAATACATTTATGTGAGACAGAAGGACATCATCTCAATCGTTGATTTCCATCAATTCAATGGTTAATATTGATAATCGTCACTCACCAATCGTCCCGTGTTTTTTGATAATTCATTATAAATTTAATTAAAAACCAATTTAAATCGCTAGATTAATCTAAACCAATGGTTGAGATGAAGTCTTTTATGTCTTACAAAAATTTAATGTCCTTCTAGAACTCAACCTATCATTTCAATATAGATAAATTGAATGATTTATGTGTACAATAATCCCTTAAGCCGGATGAATTGATCTAATTTGTTAACGTCAATAAAAACTTACCTAATTTGTTGGATGATTAAAATCTAAAACGCTATCATGCCACACGAACATAACAACAATTAACATATATTTATTTTGGTTATCAATAGAAATATTATATATTTGTGAACTGAGAGGGATATACTTTAATCATTGATTTAATTAATATATGACGGTTGAGATTAAATTGATTTTTAATAAAAATTGAGTGATTGGATCTACAAAATACACCGACGATTGGATTTGTCAATTTTTTAATTTAAATCTCATCAGTTGACCTCCTTGATCATTTCCTTATTTATATTTTAGTGGAATATATATTGAGTAAATAATAAATAAAAGTATTTGATTTTGGTACATGAATTATGAACAATACAATCATAATCAATACACATGATAAATACAAAGTACTCCACTGTAATAGATAGTGACCCACTTTGAGAATGGGTGTTCATTTCACATTTCACTTTCATTGTAATCACAATTCACAACCAACTCCTTTACATGCCTATTCATTGAAGCCTCAAACTTTAAATAAAAATCTAATGACTATACATTTTCATTGCTCCTTATCTTCATATCTTCATGACTTCATCTCATAAATCACTATCAATATAATGAAAATAGTAGATTGGTTATCATTAAATTACTCTATACTGAAGCAAATTACTCAATTCAACAATTTAAACTTATAATTACAAATAAATTCGGTTCGGAAAATAGAATGATTGTCAGTACAAGTATATTATTTTCAAGCACAAAGTAATCAGTTAAAACAAGAATTTATAAAATTGACATCTTAGTTTTATACTACTTTAATTATAATAATAATATGGATAATTTTTTATGACATGTTTCTTTGTCTCTTTGCATCTCCATAGTCAAAACTCAGGTAGTCCGTGTTTGGATTAGGACCGGATCGTTACCTTATTCCCTCATCTAAAATTGTTAATGCCAAACAGGGCAATATCTTAATATTTCTAATTATTTATTAATCAAAATTTAAATAAACGATGTACTGTATTATCTATTATTAAGTGATTACTAAAATTAATACGAAATTAATTATCAAATGGTCGACGACGTTGACGTTTTTTTTGGTTTAGCTAAGATGTGGGCCATTTAAGGAATAAAGGCTTATTAAAGTTATTGGGCCTTAACGGGCCATTTGTGGGCCCATGTTGATAATGCAAGTCTTTGCTTTCAATGATGATTTGGACGTTAGTGGATATAACTGTATTCAATTTACTTGTGGTAGTACCTATCGGAAAAAAAAAATTTACTTGTGGTAGTGTTTACATCCAAAAAAAAAAAAGGTAGTGTTTACATTCACAACCTTTGAATAGAACAATTTACAAGGCCACGTGTTTCAGTTGCTGGCTGAATCAATAAATGTTGAAAGAAGGCTACAATTTGAGCCATAGTTTAAGGCTTCATCTTGACTAATAAGTTCGTTTACAGCAACTCCCGGCCGACTAGAAGGTCTGCAGCGTGTGAGCATCAGTGAAATGATATTGAAAAACACCTGAAGAAGATAAAAATCGAACGAGTTAGCCATCGAAAGATATCATCAGAATCAAACGCTACAAGATGTCGGTTTAACTTTAATGGTAAAATTATTTTATTTCGATACCTCAGTAATCTGACACTTCAAGTGATATCTTGCTAGGGAAGTATAAATTCAGTGGCTGAAGTTTCGGATAACGTATGCCAAAAGTCTTTACTTTTAGCTCCTACTCTTCATTTATGCCTTCTGAAACATACTGAATGATACCAGGAGATACCAGAAGAGCTGCCAAAACAGGTTATCCACAAAGAAACCAAAATTAGATGTAACAAATGGAATCAGACCATTCAAGAAACAGTTAGCGATAAAGTTCCTGCCTAACCTCCGGCAATAGGAATTTATGTATTTTAAGTCAAATATAGATATAACAATCAATAACTATACACATAGGTTTAGGCAAGTTCTTTATTATACGCAAAACGTGGCATGTTTCAAATGTACAAAACATGAGTATAAAAGAATCTTATACCTGAAAGTCATTGGCGGAAATCACAGGCATGGATGCAACAGGACTAATGCTTCTGGTTACGAGTTGCCTTCTTCTTTGTTTCATCTTTATATTCAATAAGCTCTTGCTGTCTCCTATGAAGACTCAGCAAATAATGAGACAGCAGGGAGTTCGAGGTCCTTCTTACAATTTTTTCTACGGAAATACTCGAGAAATTTACAACATGAGAAAGTTTTCCTTTAGCAGACCTACTAAGATTTCTCATAATATATTCCCAAGGATACAACCACACATCTACGCGTGGATCAATGCCTACGGTAATCAGATTGTACTTTTTTATTTGACAATGTAACACTTTTTCCATTCAATGCAATGATACGAAGACTTGTACATATGTCGGAACAGGTAAGAATTACCTTCAGTGGCATGGTACGCAACCTCAAGTGATTGTAACAGAACCTGAAATGATCAGAGAAATTCAAATGAACAAAGATGGTCTTTTCCCAAAACCCAAAATAAGAGAGTATACCAGAAAGCTAGTAGGCGATGGACTAGTAACAGTAATAAATGAAAAGAAATGGACTAAAGTGCGCAGAATCGCTAATCAAGCTTTTCACGGAGAAAGCCTAAAGGTAAGTAGTCAATACGATTATTTTAAATTTACATACAAAAAACAAATGCATTTTTACGGGAAATTATGTAAATAAAAGTGAATGCCCATGCAGCTTATGTTTCCAGAAATGGTGGTCAGTGCGGAAAAGATGTTGAGAAAGTGGGAAGAGTATGAAAGTAAAGATATAGATGTTTTTGAAGAATTCAGGGTACTTGCATCAGAAGGGATTTCAAGAACTGCTTTTGGAAGCAGTTGGAAGGCCAACGAATATTCGAGATGCTTGTCAGGCTGGCTAAAATCGCTGCAAGCGAATCTTTTAAAATGAAAATTCCTATCATTGGGTAAAATACTTTCTAGGAATTTACAATAAAAATGCATCATGTAAGGACTAACCTTGTCGAGTGATTTTGCAGTAAATTACTGAAGGATAGCAACGAAGTTGAAGCAGATGAGCTGAAAAAAGGGATACACGATCTTATAATCGAACTGATAAGGAGTCGTGAAAAGAACTTCGGAGATGACTTTCTAGGGCAGCTTATCAAGTCATATCATGACCCTGATAAAAATAACAGAATTTCATTAGATCAGTTGGTGGATGAATGCAAGACATTTTATATCGCAGGACATGATACCACAAACACTGTCTTGGCCTTCGTGATGCTTATGTTAGCACTTCATCCGGACTGGCAAGAAGAAGCAAGAAATGAAGTTATTCAGACATTTGGCCTAGAAAATCCTACACAAGAAGGCATCACAAGATTAAAAACCGTAAGCACTGCAAAGTTCTCTAATAGTTCCATCTGCAAATAATTATACTTATGATTAAAGGAACTTTGTTACCATCTTATGTGGCGCAGCTAACAATGATATTGTACGAGACCTTGAGACTATACCCTCCAGTCTTGGCACTTCAGAGAAACACGGCAAAAGAAGTTAAACTCGGGAACATAATCCTTCCACCCAACACAAATCTCTACACTTCAACCCTCGCACCTCACCATGATCCATTAATCTGGGGAAATGACGTGCACCTATTCAAACCTGAGAGATTTGCAGAAGGGATTTTAAAAGCTACTAATAACAACATTACGGCATTTATCCCTTTCGGGTTAGGACCAAGAACTTGCGTTGGCAGGCATTACGCAATCACTCAAATAAAGACTGTCATTTCGATGGTACTCCAAAAATACAGGTTTGAAGTATCACCTGATTATGTTCACTCTCCTTATGTGGTTTTCACGCTCAAACCAAAATATGGAGTCAGGTTGATACTGCAGTCGATAAACTCTACTGATAAGTAATCTTCTAATCTTAGTTCTGACTGCTACTGTTTGCATTGCTCGCACAGAGCAAAAATAGCATCAAATAAACATGCAGAAAAAGTTGAATAAAATCAAACCTTCAAAAGTCCATTCGTGTGAATTGCTCGGTCAGTCACTCCAGCTTCATTTCATCGATTTTGTCAGCTCATTCCTCTTTACTTTCGTGCCAGTTCAAAAACATAGAAACGATTTTTTTTGAATTTAAATTTGCTTTTTGTAAAATTAATACTTATAAATGCATAGAACAATCGAAAATGTATGTAACTGGAATTGGGAAGAGAAATTAAAAGTCAGAAATGTAGAAAATTTTTAGAAAATTTAGAAAATTTTAATTTTTAAAATAAATGATGACGTGTTCAAATGTTCAGCTCATGGGTGCCACGTGTTGCAGTCAGAACAAGTGACGCTCTTATTAAGCTACACGTGTTGAGACAGGCTTCCACGTGTCCTTCATCATCGAATTTCGAGTCTCCGATCATACGAAAACATGTCGCTCAACTCTGTTCTATGCAACCCAGAATCAACCAAAATGATCAAACAATCAATCACACTCTACACATCTATAATCCGACCCGCAAAGGTTAGAAGCTTCATCTCCCCTGCTCAAGTCACATATCCGGGTCGGATCTTTTGCGTCCATGACCCATCGGATCCAGCTGGCTCTCCAGGGAAGACACCATCCGAGTTTCCAAACAGGGGTCCGGGTTACCAACCAGCTTATCCAGTAGAGATGCCTCCACTTCCCGATGGTCCTGAGTACGACCCGAATGAGATCATATCTGACCCGCCACCAACCGGGCCGGGTCAGAATCCTGGCCCGGATTTTCCAGTCCCGCCGAGCGCTCCACCATCCCAACCTGATATTCCACCGCCAAAGCCAGGCTGGACGCCTCCTCCACCCGGTGGGCCTTCTCCTACCCCGGACCCACCAGCTGGGCCGGGAGTTGTGTTCTAGATGTATGTAGTTAAAATAAAATTGTTTTGATTATTATAAATTTCTCGTTGAATGGACTCTTAATGTGCAGCTATTTGCTGCGAGGGTAAAAACGACGTCGTGTTGACGTTTTTATATAACCTTACGTAGTTTGAGTGAATCCTTTATTAAAACTACGTAGTTTTAACTCGCATTAAATAGCTTTCGGTGTACTGGATCTTAATCTCCATTTATCATTTCACGTGATTAAACATCTAAACCGCATTAATTTATTTTAATTAGACCCGACACGGGCAAACACATATAAATAATACAGCTATGTGCTTCTACTCTTAGGAAACATCAAAATTATTAATTAGCTATATTTTACTATATATTGTCTATTAAATTTTGAGTGAGAGGGAACAGAGAGTAGCTATTGTTGGCAGAGATGAGCTCAAAAGCTGAAGAAGAGGTTCGGAATGAAGCAAAGATCAAAGAGTATAAGGAAGCTTTCCGCCTTTTCGACAAGAATGTAGATGGTACGTAGAATTACTAGCTATGCCACAAGGTAGACACGACTAGAAAATGTGAATGGCGTAATGTAATGTATTTTGGATTTTTCAGGTTGCATCACAAATGAGGAGCTGGAGAAAGCGATCAGGTGGTTGGATCAGGACCCGACTGTGGAGGAGCTTAAGAGATGATCGATGAGATAGATAGAGATGTAAATGGAGCTGATAAGTTCTCTGTGTTCATCAATAAATTGTCCCGAAAAGATAAGGTAGGCATGTCCTGCACCCTTATTCATGTCTACTCAATTTGTCACCTATGCATATTTAGTTTTGCTTTTCGTAACATTCGTTTGGAATATAACAGAAGGTTGATGCGGAAGAAGAGCTTGCAGAAGTATTCAAGGTATTCGACAAAGATCAAAATGGATACATTTCAGCAAATGAGGTATGTTTAATTTCTAAGCTAATATAGATTTAATTGGGAATCTCACATGCTAGGGCATAATAGATTCCAAGGGAACATCCGTATAACACTTGATGCACTATGTTTAATTTTTTTCATACATTGAACAATGCTAGACAAGGACAAATCCTGCTAGTTGACCTAACAATTTTTTAAATCTCATGACGCAAGTCTTGTAATGTTTGATTTTTTATGGAATGGGAATGTAAATGACAGCTGAGGCACGTGATGATTAATTTTGGGGAGAAGCTAAGCAATGAGGAATTGGAGCAGATGATCAAAGAAGCTGATCTCGATGGGGATGGTCAAATTAACTTTGATGAATTCGTCAAAATGATGATGGCCATTTAGTATTTTTCCGATTATGTTATGGTGAAGTCATTTGTATTTGTAGTTTCAAGATTAGCATAACCGGCCAACAAGCCGAGAACTCATCTATGTGATTCAAATTTTATTGGTTCAGGTATGAACGTCTGTCTAGTATCACATTTGCTTTAAACTTTATTAGAGCCAGTCTGTCTAGTATCACATTTGCTTTAAACTTTATTAGAGCCATAGACCATATTCAACTCATGCCTCAGGCTAGGCTTGGTGTCTAAAAGACATTTTTAATACTAAGACAGAGTTATTTCAGTTGACAAGAACAGGAACTATCATGGTTAATACTGAACTGTCAACTCGGATTACATTCCTGATTAGGAAATATGTTTTCCATATGACTTAATTTATCATATGAAAGAAAACCAGTTAAACTTTTGAAATTTATATTTTTCAAAATATTACTTGTCATGCATACATCATTTGACTTACTTTCTCAGAAAGTAATTTTTTTGAAACAACTAAAAGAGAAAAGTGAATAAGTAAATTTGAGAAAGCTATAGACACAAAGGTGAGAATTGCTAAACAACTAAAGGTAATACAAATTAATGCTCACGAAAGTGACAATAATCTAAAAATGGTTAGGAAATTTTTTGCCATAATTTGACTATAAAATATGCCTGTCTGACCTCTATTTCTCATGTAAAAGAGTTATGGATATCAGGAGTGTTCCATTATCGGTCATTCTATGTTTGTTTTCATTTGCATTTGTGGAAGCAGATGCTCATGGAAATAGTACAAATCAATGATATTCCTTTGATCCAAGACTTTTTGTATTCATAAAACATTATACCATTGGGCAAGACGCTATAGTAGATATTCATTGCAAATCAAAAGACGACCATCGTGGTGTTAAGCATATCGCAACCAACCTCAAAATAGTAGAGATTATGGGAGATGTCATAGACTACATTGTGACCGCCCTTGGGAACTAACCGCAAACACACTAGTACAGATTCTATTTTCAACAGCGCTTGTTATTAAGCGCTGTAAAAAAATTTAGATCTTTCACAGCGCTTTAAATAGAAAGCGCTGTAATAAATGTATTTAACACAGCGTTTATTAAACAAACGCTGTACAAAATATACAACAACGCTTTTATTATTAGGCGCTGTTTAAGTTATATTTTTAACAGCGTTTTTTTGGAACAGCGCTGTTAAAAATACCAATTAAAACAGCGCTTATATTATAAGCGCTGTCAAATGTTCACTGCAGTGCTTATTCATATAAGCGCTGTCATAAGTTCTACTTTTAACAGCGTTTCAAGGTAAAGCGCTGTTGAAAGTCTTAATTTAGAAAAGCGTTGTCTAAAAATAAGCGTTGTTATTACTATACGACAGCGCTTATAAAAAAGCGCTGTCTTTTATTTTAATTTAATTTTAATTTTTTGAAATGTTTGTAAAAATAATAATGCTTTGGTTTTTAACTTATTAAAGCGCTTGATACAGAACAGAGGATGGTGAGTTTTTGGAACAACAAAATGGATCACCCTAAGAAGGTGCAAGTTAGAGGTGCATTTTAGCAGTTTTTGAGCTTCCGGTGTCAGAATTGGACCCATAATACCTCGTTTCGAAGAGAACGACGAGCCCGTCACAAATCACGAGCTTCGCTCGTGAGGTATGCTATTTTTTGGGCAAATTCGATCGTTTACTATTTTATTTTGAATTTTTAGTATTTTTCCATTATTTTCGATTTTTTTTTTATTTTTTTAGAGTTTTGTTGTTTCCCTATATAAGGAAACTTAGTTATTATTGTTAGACATGTAAATTGGGAGGGATGGCATGTATGCTTGAGAGGGATGGCATGTATGCTTGGAAAGGATGACATGTAAATTGGGAGGGATGGCATGTATGCTTGGATGGAATGACATGTAAATTGGGAGGGATGACATGGATGCTTGGGAGGGATGGCATGTATGCTTGGGAGGGATGGCATGTAAATTGAGAGTGATGTTGGCAAATATTCTTTTTTGAGTTAATATTTTTTTTCAAATAATAAACAGATTTATAACAGCGTTTAATTTAAAAAAGCGCTGTCGTAATTAGGGTTCTAAACCCTGAACCCCGAACCCTAACCACTAATTCAAACCCTAATAATAACAGCGTTTAAATAAATAAACGCCGTAATATATATTAAAATTAATAATAAAATAATAACTTTTAACAGCGTTTAATGTTAAAAAAGCGCTGTCGTAATTAGGGTTCTAAACCCTGAACCCCGAACCCTAACCCCTAAATCCGAACCCTAATTATAACAGCGTTTAAATAAATAAACGCTGTAATATATTTTAAAATTAATAAAAAAATAATTAATTTTTACAGCGTTTATATTAAAATAAACGCTGTAAATTTATAATTAATGATTTTAAATCGAAATAATGCATATATTACAGCGCTTATTTCTTGTAAAAGCGCTGTAAAAGACATCTTTTTGTATTTTGAAGTTTTAAAAATCAGGTAATATATTTTAAAGGTGTTGTTAAGTTAAGAATTTAAAACTCAATAAGTAACATTCAATTTATTAAAATATCATGAGAACATATAAAAGCATTTGAAATAGTTGTCATTTAAAAATTTGTACTGTGTCTCTTTACCAAGCAATAGGTTGAACAATGTACATTTTTGATCAACTATACTTTTCATTAATCAAAACACAACAAAAATGCAAGTCAATAATTATTTTTGAAGTAAATGAGTTATTAGCTTCATAAATCAAATTTTCAACTAAATTTGTTTTTTAAAAATCAATAAATTCTAAAGAAAAAACAAAACAAATATCAACGGTTTATAACAGCGCTTATTATGTTTAAGCGCTGTTGTAAATAGTATACGACAGCGCTTAAACATGATAAGCGCTGTTGAAAGTTTTTTAATTCGATTTACTTAAAAAAAATACACTCTTTAACAGCGTTTATATATTTTAAGCGCTGTTAAAGAGAGAAATGACGTGATTGGTCGACTCAGTTTCGCACAGATTTTAATCCCAATCGTTGCTTAAAATAATCTAACAGTCCACATTCGATATTTAAAATTTCAGAATTTTTAATTACGCGCCCAAACTTCCCGCTACAATCTTTCTATATATATCAAACTTTACATTGAACAAATTATTTTAGTTCTTCACCGATTCGAGTAAGTATAGAGCTTTAGTGTTTTATATTGAAATTTTTCGTTAAGCTTTATGTTTTGTTTCGTTTTATATTAACACTATGATATTAACAAGCTTTTTTTTTCTTGCAGATTTGTTGAATTTTGTGATAATGTCGAGGGTAATGTGACAAACTCAAGACGAGCACTGCGACAAACTCAAGACGAGCACTGCGACAAACTCAAGACGAGCACTGCGATAAATTCAGAACGAAGAAGGCTAGGGTTTTAGTAAAAAAATCGAAAGTTAAAATCGTTTTTAATTTCATTGTAATATTACGATTTAAATAAAATTGATTGCCTTTTAAAGCGGTTTTAATTATTATTAAATTTCAAAATCCGTTTTTTCTAATCCCCGAAAATATTATAATAAATATCTTAATTTGAATTATTTACAGCTTAAATAAAAACGCTGTGTAATATGTTAATTAAACGACCTCATTTTTGGTTTTACGCGTGGTTGTGAGTGATTATTTTTAACAGCGCTTTTAATTTAAGCGCTGTAAAAAATAAACTAAATAACAGCGCTTTTTTTCTCTTTAACAGCGCTTCTTTAAGCGCTGTTGAAACGAGTGCTGTTGTAAATCTCCGATTTATAACAGCGCTTTTTTGGGAAAAGCGCTGTTGTTTATATATATTTTTAACAGCGCTTAATAGAAAATAAGCGCTGTTACAAATGTTTATAAACAACAGCGCTTTTTTTAAATAAGCGCTGTTATAAATCGGTGATTTACAACAGCACTCGTTTCAACAGCGCTTCAAGAAGCGCTGTTAAAGAGCAAAAAAAAGCGCTGTTATAAATATGATCTGTAGTAGTGATTTTTTGAAATAGTTGTATTTAATATCGATTGGAGTCGTCTTGTTCAGAGTATAAGAAAGAAAGAATGACCATTTTAGGTAGAGTACCAATAAATGGAGGTGGTAGTTGCATCTTGATTTCTGAGAAATAGTAATAGATCGGCAAGTAGGCAGCCCACCTTTCAGTTGTTGAATTTTGATCTGAAATTCAACAGTTGATAAAGGCAGATGGAAATGTGGTGCAGCACATTAATGTGTATTATGATTTATGATGTATGTAATCTTGAACATCCCTTTTTATTTTTCAAAAAAAAATGGACATGTTTGATAAAAAAATGAAAACTTGCCTTGCAAGATAGGCAAGTGATGATGATCATCAGTAGGCAATGGCGTGCACCTATCAATGATATCAATAGCATTACAATGCACTCCACCACATAAATTGTTTTCCATAACAACTGTGCTTTTGCTTCTTCCTGCAAGTTACACTCTTGGTGCTTTCCGGGGTGGTGGTTGTGGAAAATGATGGAGGAGTTCATCACCAGAATCCTTTTGTATGTTCTCCTTTCATTTAATCATATCACATATACTTATAATCTGTTTGCTAGTTAAATATAAATTGTGTTTTATGAGGGTTCAGGATGATTCTGGCATATGCTTATCCTGCATTGCAATGTTTCAAAACCATTGAGACTCCTAACGATGCTGATTACGCACAGCTTCGCTTCTGGTGTGAATATTGGTATGTATATATCACCAACAGCTCAATTTCAATCAAGTATATCAAAGATCATAATCTTATCTTATTTTTTTCAGGATAATCATAGCTATTCTAACTGTTCTGGAGAGATTTGGAGACCTCTTCATATCATGGTACTCAAATACAATAGCTCATGTATTGATTTTCTCTTCCGATTTTTATCTGGATGGGTTTCAGGTTGCCAATGTATTCCGAAGCCAAGCTGGCATTTGTAATTTACTTGTGGTACCCGAAAACTAAGGTTCGGAACTTTCTTACCGTTTGCACTTCCAAGGTTCATCATGGGGTGTTTTTATTAGAACTCACACTTATGAATTTACCTGCGTATTCAGGGAACCAAATATATATATGAAACTTTGTTGCACCCATTTTTATCGGAACATGAGACCGACGTAGAACAAAAGCTACACAATCTGAGAGGAAGAGTTTGGGAATTGGCAATCTTTTACTGGCAGAATTGTACAGAAGTGGGACAGAGCAAACTCTTTGAAGTTCTTGGGCATTTGTTTTCACAGCCCTCTAATATTGAAAACAAGAAAAATGCACACGTTGAGGTTCCATCAAATATGATATCCTTTGTGTTATGTAACTTCTCCAATTGTGTTTTGTTGCGTTGCTATGATTGTTAAATACTTAAATGTGCATTGCAGCTACAAGATGATCTAAGCCATCAGAGGCCGAAACCATCTGCTCCCACATTACTGCGGCCGAATACATTCATGACATTTTTCAGCAGATCACACAGACGACGGAACTTCGCAGCAAAGACATGGCCTTCACCACAAACTGAGGGAATCATCACTATATACTAACTCACCGGCATCATAATTTTATTTGTTCAGTCGGAGGACGATAACGATACAATTTGCACGTTAAGGGGACTTTAGACGTCTTAGTAAAAGACTGGTACAAAATGTAAGTTGCATACTCATGACTTGAATAGTTAGAGAAGCAGATCAAAGATCTGCTCATTTTACTCTTTGAATTTAAATACACACATTATATTAAATGGTATGATGCCTATAATTTGTGAATATTGCAGCTTAAGTTTTCCCATGGCTACCGGCTGGACGGATCCGGATCGGGCTGAGCAGATGAGACCTCGATTTCATTCCTCTGCTCTGCTCTGTTCGATGCTTTCCTCTTGCATTCAGTATTTTTGAAGGATGGCAATTTTTACTATTCGTCTAATTTGTATTATTTGGTTGTATATAAAATTTTATATGGTTTAAGGATTAATTAATTGATTAACTCAATGATCAACGCTGTTAAAATCCTCCAAAGGCAGACATTAGGACATATGCACGTACCATAACAATTCACGATTAAAAATAATAATATTTTGAATATTTACGCATATAACAGATTTTAGGACAACCTACTTTTACTATCCACAATTAAAATATTATATTTGTAATATTATTTAATAAAGATATATAAAAATTCAAAAAATGAGCAATTAAAATTAATTATGAAATCGTATTTTAATTTTATTTGATAATTAATATTTTCTTTAATTTTAATCAAAATATATGGAGATTCATCACGACTTTGATTTTCAATGGTGATCAAATCTAATCGCTCGTGTTTATTGCAAATGCAACCTTCCAATTAATTATAAACCAACTTTAATCCCAACCGTTAGATTAATCAAATCAAAGATTAAGATTAAGTCCTATCATCTTACAAATATTTGTCGTCATTTCTGATCCTATACTCATTTGATAAATCAATTTTTAATTATCTATAAAAATAACCGTTTAATTTATAATATTACTATTTGTTTTTATGTAAAATGGTGAGACATAATCTCCACCGTTGATTACTAGCTAATATTCTAACGGATGAGATATAATAATAAAAACAACTGCTAAATCCAAACGCCCGTGTTTTTGCAAATCTAACCGCTCATTTAACTAAAAACTAACTTTAATCCAACCATCAAATTACTAAAGTCAACGGCGTAAATTATGTCCACTCGTCTTAAAATAATTGTATGTCCTCCTTGATCCTAACTCAATGAATTTTGAATTCTTGAAAGACACATGATGGTTTAAATTAATCACTTCACATAATATTATCTTAACCAGACACTTATTTGGAAGCATATAGAGCAAGGTTGTCAGAATCGAGTTTTTACCTTGATTCGTTTTGCTTAGGTAGAATCGAAACGTAGTTTTAAATCGTAGAAACGTAGTTTTTACAAAATATTAAATTATTATTATTATTTATACATATTTTACGTTTAAATATTTTATCAATTATAAATATATTAATATGAAAGTTAAAAATATATTTATATAAATGTATGATATAAATATTATTTGAGAACATAAATGTACGTTAAAAGTGTGTATTATATGATATAATAGTCATGTTATATCAAATGTGGATACGTAAACTCGGTAGTTTCTATAAGTTTTTACAGTTTTTACGTAGTTTTAACTCGTGTAGAATCGTTTGACTTTAAGTTTCTACCAAAAAGAGTTTCTACCTAAGTTTTAACTCGAAACTCGTATGTGGATACGTAGAATCGGTAGAAACGTAGTTTTAAAACTAGTTTTTGACAACCTTGATATAGAGTGAACCCTAGCCTAGATGTGATTACTGTGAAAGGGTTATAAGTTATAGAAACCGGTAAGTTAGGCCGAACAGATTAATACTATACTCTACAATATTTAAAGCTCCCATGCCCTGATAAGGTCCATTGGAAATACTTACTGTACGTAAGTCCTTTAATAAACCTAAACTTATGCAATGCTGAAAAATGTCCGTGTTGTACGTGTTGCACGTGTTGCCTAGTACACTATCCCAAACTTAATTACGGGACTTAAGAGTTTGTTTGTTGTATAAATAGTGATCAATTTAACAACCAAGAAAACACAGCAAAATATTAAAACTGTTAGACAAGCATCGCTGCCACAAACTATGACATTCAATATTACTCGCAAAGAACCGGAACTTATACGTCCTGCTAAAGTCACTCCCAATGGCCTAGGCAAACAACCATTAGATCAAATTGATCCAACGGTGCACATCTCACGTTTTCACTATTTTATATTTTAACGAAATAGCCAAAATACACAAAACAAAGTCAAAATATGTAAACGGTTCAGTCAAAAGTACAAACAATGAAAAAAATAAAATATATATAATAATAATTGATAAAATATTTAAACGTAAAATATATATAAATAATAATAATAATTTAATATTTAGTAAAAACTACGTTTCTACGATTTAAAACTACGTTTCGATTCTACCTAAGCAAACAACCATTAGATCAAATTGAAAATCCAAACGCCCGTGTTTTTGCAAATCTAACCGCTCATTTAATTAAAAACTAACTTTAATCCAACCATCAGATTACTAAAGTCAATGGCGTAAATTATGTCCACTCGTCTTAAAATAATTGTATGTCCTCCTTGATCCTAACTCAATGAATTTTGAATTCTTGAAAGACACATGATGGTTTAAATTAATCACTTCACATAATATTATCTAACCAGACACTTATTTGGAAGCATATAGAGTGAACCCTAGCCTAGATGTGATTACTGTGAAAGGGTTATAAGTTATAGAAACCGGTAAGTTAGGCCGAACAGATTAATACTATACTCTACAATATTTAAAGCTCCCATGCCCTGATAAGGTCCATTGGAAATACTTACTGTACGTAAGTCCTTTAATAAACCTAAACTTATGCAATGCTGAAAAATGTCCGTGTTGTACGTGTTGCACGTGCACTACGCCATTTTCAACACTATGCAACATAGAGAAATTAGTGTTGCATAGGTGTATGTTGCATTAGTGCTGCGCGACATTTAAGTTGACATTGCATAAGAGGACACGTTGTCTTAGATAACTATCGGAATATACACTAACGCAACATCTAAACATATGTTGCATTATTTAAAATGATGTACTAATGCAACTTACTGTGTAACGCAACATCATAATGTATGTTGCATTACACGAAGAAGGGAAAGCTTGTTGACTTTTCAACGTCGTTGTAAATAAATCGTACAAGTGTTTTATGATGGTTGGTGAGGGTTGTTTGTTCTTGTTCGGTTACGCAACATACTTAGTCTTTATATGTTGCAAAAGTATGTTTACATTAATTATAAAACTATGAGGGAAATGAGAAGGGAAATTGAGGGGAAAAATTTACAAGAATGAATAATGGGTGAGAGGGAAATATTTCGTGAAATAAAAAAGAGGGAAAGTGTGAAGGAAAATATATAATGAATAAATATTTAGATTTAATATTCTAATTTTGATCCAACAACTTATATTCACCGACTTAATAAAAAATATTTGTGGTTATTACTTGATTAAATAATAATTAAATTCAGAAAATTTGTATATACATCATATTTTAGCAAACTTTCTTTTGATAAAAATATTGTAATGCACATTCAAACATTATATATACATAAAATTTTAAGTCTAAGGGTTTGGGGTATAAGCCTAAGGGTTTGGGGTATAGGTTATATGAAGGGTTTATAGTTTGAATTTACGATTTAGAGTTAGCAACTTAGCATTTAAATTTATCGTTAACTGAATATAAATTATTTGTAGTGTATATACATTTATCAAGTTCTGTTACAAATTTTTGATCAAATGTAATTAACAATTTGAAAATAATCTCATATTGATTTGATAGGATTTAATATGATCTCGTGAAAGTAATTTATATGATCATTCAAATACAACATATTTTATTAAAATTTACATTTTTTGATAAATAAAAAATGACAATCAATTTTCTAAAATTTTCCTATAATGATAATAGTTCAAGACTAAATTATTTAGGAGATAAAATGTGTGATAAGAAAGAAAAAGTGGAAATGAGAAAAAAATTATGAAATAAAAAAAGGAGAAATTACAAAATTAAAAAATTAAACATTTTGTTTAAACAAAGAATAAAAGAATAAACATTTGGTTTAGGGTGTAGGGTTTGAGGTTTAAAGTATAGGGTATAGGGTATAGGGTATAGGGTATAGGGTATAGGGTATAGGGTATAGGGTATAGGGTATAGGGTATAGGGTATAGGGTTTGGGGTTTGGGTTTGGGGTTTAAAGTATAGGGTATAGGGTTTTAGGGTTTAGGGTTTAGGGTTTAGGGTTTAGGTTATATGAAGGGTTTATAGTTTGAATTTACGATTTAGAGTTAGCAACTTAGCATTTAAATTTATCGTTAACTGAATATAAATTATTTGTAGTGTATATACATTTATCAAGTTCTGTTACAAATTTTTGATCAAATGTAATTAACAATTTGAAAATAATCTCATATTGATTTGATAGGATTTAATATGATCTCGTGAAAGTAATTTATATGATCATTCAAATACAACATATTTTATTAAAATTTACATTTTTTGATAAATAAAAAATGACAATCAATTTTCTAAAATTTTCCTATAATGATAATAGTTCAAGACTAAATTATTTAGGAGATAAAAGTGTGATAAGAAAGAAAAAGTGGAAATGAGAAAAATTTTGAAATAAAAAAGGAGAAATTACAAAATTAAAAAAATTAAACATTTTGTTTAAACAAAGAATAAAAGAATAAACATTTGGTTTAGGGTGTAGGGTTTGAGGTTTAAAGTATAGGGTATAGGGTATAGGGTATAGGGTATAGGGTATAGGGTATAGGGTATAGGGTATAGGGTATAGGGTATAGGGTATAGGGTATAGGGTATAGGGTATAGGGTATAGCGTATAGGGTATAGGGTATAGGGTATAGGGTATAGGGTATAGGGTATAGGGTATAGGGTATAGGGTATAGGGTATAGGGTATAGGGTATAGGGTATAGGGTATAGGGTATAGGGTATAGGGTTTGGGGTATGGGGTATAGGGTTTGGGGTTTGGGGTTTGGGTTTGGGTTTGGGGTTTGGGGTTTGGGGTTTGGGGTTTGGGGTTTGGGGTTTGGGATTTAAAGTAAGGGTATAGGTATAGGGTTTGGGGTTTGGGGTTTGGAGTTTGGGGTTTGGAGTTTGAAGTTATCCATGAAAAGTAGGGGGATCATTTACACTCAATTCCTTCATATACTTAAACATGTGTAATTTTTCATAATAAAAGTATCAAAGTCAACTTCCATAAAATTCTTAAACAATGTTCATAGTTCAATATTAGTATTAGTTAAGAGATACATGTGTGATAAGAAAGAATAACAGATAAGATGAAAATCTATTGTATACGCATAATCATAGGTCCATTTGGATTATCATTAAGTTTAACTATTTTATATGAAAATTTAAATTTCATCATTTAGAATTAATATTCAAATATAATACTTGCAATTTCGAACATTATATACATGTAACACTTAAAGTTTAAGGTATATGTTATATGGTTTAAGTTTATAATGCATGGTGTAGGGTTTAGGAGGAAAGTTAAATTCAAAGGGTTTGGAGTTTGGGGTTTGGGGTTTGGGGTATAGGGTATAGGGTATAGTGTATATGGTTTAGGTTTGTGTATTCCATTTTTTTACATCCTTTTGTAAAAGAACTTGTAGTCAAAATAAATAAATAAATAAATAAATGTAGTTAATTTTCTTTTATTTTGGTAACAATTTTGTAATGTGTAATTTTTTAATGTACTATTTTAATGTAAAAGAAGTAAAAGATGCGTAATGTAATTATTTTTAATTTTAGTTACAATTTCTAAGTATGGAATGTAAATTCATGACTGAATATTTTGTTTAATTTTTTTTCAGTAATGTACTTATCTCTATGACATATTTTGTTTGAAATTGTATATTTTCGTATACCAAAATTTAAATTTTGTTTACAATTTTGGTTAAAATTAATAATAAGAAAAAATCTAAGTATGAATATTATATATTCTGATTTCTTTAATTTTATTATAATTTTTTGTAGTGTTTAATCCAAGGGTTTAGATTAAGGATTGAATGAAGGGTTGAGATTCTCATCCAAGTGAATTTGTGTTAGCCAATCATTTTTGACCACATCATTCATAATAAAAAGGGGGAAAGATAACAAAAAAGAGGGAAAAGTGAAATTTGTTAGATTCAATCTGAGCCGTCGATTACTTAACCCTAATATTAAAAACACTCCTTTCCTTATTTTCCACTGCCGCCTCCTTCAACTTCAACACTCCCTCTTTCCTCAACTTCAACACTCCCCTCCACATCCATCGAACGGTGACTGCCTTCTCCACTCTATCGATCTATGACTGCATTCTCCTCTCCATCACCATCTTCTGGACGAGATTTCAGTGAAGTCCTACATCTTCCATTTGTTCTTGAGTGAATAGTCCATTCATAAACTCTGAGCGGCGAAAAATGTATGTTTTGGAAGATTTGTGTTTCTTTTCGGGATACTGATTACATCCATTATTCAAATATGTTCGATAGTTATTCAAATGGGGTCGGCTAATGTTTGTCATGTTGATGTAGGTTACCGTCGGACAAGGAACTTATTACCCATTATTGGAAAATTTCATCCATCTTAAAACGCTACTACGCCAAACAAGTGAAACAACAAACTGATTACATAATATTGTAGGTATTGTTTTCTTGTGAATGTTGGTACTGTTGCTACATTTCATGTACCCACATTCTTTTCTTTGATTTCCAAGTCTTCTAATGAATTTTTTACTACTTGTTGTGTGTTTATTGTAGGAAATGATGGATCGAATGCGAACGAGGGTAGAGGCTATCAAGTTGTACAGCTTTGAACGGTCCTTTTGGCATAATAAGAATTTATAGCTTTTTGAATTTTGGACTTGAAAGTTGATGATGTAGCCCAAAATTGACACTTTCGATTGTATTGAATGAAAAATATATATATTTAAATATATTTTGTTTGGATGAATAATTCTACTTTGTAAAAACAAGAAACTAATATTTTATGTTGATCAACACATGTTGCGTAAGCTCTTCTATGTCGCGGGAAACAATGTTGCGTAAGGTGTTAAAATTTTCTACAAGATAACTTACGCGACATATATCATATTGCATTCACTTACATAAATTCTCAAAACTCATGTTGCAAAATCTAAACTTTAAGTGAAACGTAGGCTAATGCAACGGGAAAAATGTTGCAAAAGAGATAAACACTAATGCAACATACAATCCAAAGTATGTTGCACGACTTATGCAACACGACCTATGGCACAGATATTTTTGCAACATGTAGTATGTTGCATAACGCTTATGCAACACATTTCGACTCTTTTGCAACATTTCTCGCTATGTTGCAAAGACATAAAAATGGCGTAGTGGTGTTGCCTAGTACACTATCCCAAACTTAATTACGGGACTTAAGAGTTTGTTTGTTGTATAAATAGTGATCAATTTAACAACCAAGAAAACACAGCAAAAATATCAAAACTGTTAGACAAGCAACGCTGCCACAAACTATGACATTCACTATTACTCGCAAAGAACCGGAACTTATACGTCCTGCTAAAGTCACTCCCAATGGCCTAAAGGAGTTATCAGCAATTGATGAGAAGCCCATCATGCGAAACCATTCTTCAGTTATACAGTTCTACAGGAGGTCTAATATTGGGAAAGGAAAGGATCCAACGCATGTGATCAAAGAAGCAATTGCACAAGCGTTGGTTTACTATTATCCATTAGCAGGAAGATTAAAGGAGATAGGTTGTAAAAAGACACTTGTAGTGGACTGTACCGGGGAGGGCATCATGTTCGTTGAGGCTGTTGCTGATGTTAGTGTTGATGACTTTGGAGATGTGATTCACCCACCTTTTCCTGGTGTGGATGAGTTGCTTTTTAAATCTATTCCGGATTCCTTGGATGGTTCACCGTTATTGTTTTTTCAGGTAATTCAGTATCATGGAAACTGACTAATTGTTCACATGTTTTCACATAATTAACCAGAGCATGTCATTTTTCTAATGTTGAATCTAAAATACAAAATAGTGTCTGAGTTTTCTTTTTTGATTTAAACAAGGTAACAAAGCTCAAATGTGGAGGATTCATTTTAGGGACAACTTTTAATCACATAATGACAGATGGGACAGGATTGTTTGAGTTCATGAGAACTGTGAGTGAGATAGCTCGAGGTTTACCGAAGCTGTCTGTGCAGCCCGTGTGGCAACGACACCTTTTAAAAGCAAGAAATCCGCCACAAGTAACATTTAAGCATCACGAGTTTGAACAAGAGCTTGACGCTATCAAACCATTTTTCAGTCTGGATGAGAAAATGGTCGACCATGCTTTCATCTTTGATCCATCAGCACTTTCATGCCTTCACAAACTTACTGAAAATCTAAATGTTCCTTATTGCTCAACATTTGAACTCATTTCTGCGGCAATGTGGCGTGCAAGAATTGTCTCTATGGAACTTGATCCAACCAGGCATGCACAAGTTATTTTTGGTGTGAACGCTCGTAAAAAATTCAATCCACCCATTCCCGATGGATACTATGGAAATGTCATAGCTAATAAAGTTGCAATAACAACAGCTGGCGAGCTTAAAACAAACACGTTAAAACATGCAGTGAAAGTTATTAAGAAAGCTAAAGAAGAAGTTACTGAAGAGTACATGAAATCTAT
This sequence comes from Sedum album, assembly GCA_006409495.1. Classification (NCBI taxonomy): domain Eukaryota; kingdom Viridiplantae; phylum Streptophyta; class Magnoliopsida; order Saxifragales; family Crassulaceae; genus Sedum; species Sedum album. Next base: position 103,781 of record QZGG01000483.1, read on the forward strand.
GATGGATTTCTTGGTTCTGCATGGCCTCTTGATGCCTGCTTTGGAAAATGCTTGGTGTGTTTCGGATATAAGGCGTATCGGACTTCACGAGATAGATTATGGGTGGGGCAAACCAGCTTATGGTGGTACGGCTAAGGTGAATTATGAAGCATTTCCTGGAATTATCAGTTTTCTTCTTCCTGTGATTAATCAAAAAGAGAAAACAATTGAAACCGCAGTGTCGGTGTCCTTACCTGAGCGTATTATGCATTCATTTGTGGATGAACTGAATGTCATGATGGGTCGTGTTGCTGATGGTCGAACTTGGAGGAAGATGACACCAACATTATTTCGTTGGGTAAATTTATTAAAATGAAACACTAGTTATATTTGTTCCTTGTAAGCTATTACTTAATAAAATCTAATATAAACACATTAATTTTAATCGCTCATCAAGCTTATTGGACATTTCCATTGTACGTAATTGGGAAAGATACGACACTCTTTTACCTAATGAGAATTTGGAAAAGAAAAAAATAAGCAAGGACAAAGAGGTCAGATTCAGCGTATCCGAAGACAGAGATGGACAACACAAGAAAGGTTATAAGTTGTGGGAAATGTGAAGAGGAATGTCATATACGACGAAGTACACGATGTCCTCAAAATAAAAAATAATGCACGAAAATTGTTGTAATCGTATTTATTAGTTTCTAAGTATTTTATTGTAATTTTTCTTAATAGTTTTATTTTTATTAATAAAAAATGTTTTAAAATTAAAATTAATGAGTTATATTATTTTTAATTCATATTATATTAAAGAATGTATAAACAATTATAAAAAATGAAATGAACTGAGTTTGAATAGTAAACTAGGTTGGTTTGAAAAAGATTGAACGAAGTAGGTTAGTTTGGGAAAGTGAACTCCAAACTAGATTAGTTTGGGAATGGATTCCTTTAGATAATACTAAAATATCACGGTTCTCATTTATATAAATACTAGTAAGTGATGCACATTCAAATTGTTTTGGTTTTTCTTTTTTTATAATCACTACAACTTTTTATTGGTTTGATTTTTAAATTTAAATATTAGGGTTTTGTTAAAGGGTAATTTCGGAAAGTAAAATGGTTTAGTTTATAACTGTTAATAACACCCTTCGCCTTTTATATATAGTAGAAATATCTCTGATTGAGATGGAGCTAACTACTAAATATATATATACCTCAAAATATTCCACCATGGTGGATTTATAAGTCCTACTTTCCATCCGTTTTATTAGTTAGTGAGATTGCACCACGCATATGCAATGTCACATGCAAAACATATGTATTGGCACAATCTCATGTATTAGTAAAATGCAATTTACAATTAAAAAATGGAGTTTACGAATCCACCAAAAAAACGATAAATCTACGTGATTATATGTTTGTGTTTGTGTTTTTTCTCATCACGTTACATGAACCCACATTAGTTAACATTTGTGTTTTTTCTCATCACATTCCAGAAAATTCTGGTTAACAACTTCACAACCCTAAACTGATTACTCCCGCGTGTTCTTAAATGTAGAAGAAAAGCCTTTGTTATAATTGATGACGATCCACACCACACGTTATCCTCAATAATTTACTTTGAGATAAGACGATCCCCACCAGTTCAATCCAAACGACCAAACCTAGCTACAGTGTGAGTTAAGACATCCCAAAGTGGCCAAGCCGATCCTTACGAATCTACCATGCATTTTAGCACTGCATGTGTAGTAAGCTCAATCCATCTATAAATACATGCATAACATTTTACCAGACATTCACAAGAACTAAATACGTACCCATAAATGGAATCCCAAGCTACGTCCTTCAACGTTATCCGTCGAAGCCCTGAACTCATTTCTCCAGCTAGAGCCACTCCTAATGAGATGAAATTCTTATCACCCATAGATGAACTCCTTCCCTTACTAGTACCCATTGTGCAATTCTATAAAAGATCTGAAATTGCACTAGCCCATAAGAAAAATCCAGCCTGTGCTATCAGTAAAGCAATTGCTGAAGCACTGGTCTACTACTATCCACTTGCTGGGAGATTGAGAGAGGCCAACAGAGATGGTAAGAAGCTGATTGTGGACTGTACTGGAGAGGGCATCTTGTTCACTGAGGCTGATGCTGATGTTAGTATTGACGAGTTTGGTGATGTGATTTATCCTCCTATACGTGGCTTGAGTGAGCTGCTTTTTGATGTCCCCGGGTCTGGTGGCATAGTCGATTGTCCATTGCTTCTTATTCAGGTACAGAGGTACTTACTGTTGAGTGTTGAAAGTTTGAAAAATGTCTGCATGGTCTTAAAAAAAGAGGAAATTGGCTTTCATTCAACTAATCTCTTATTTGACCCAAAAATCAACTTATAAATTATTATACATGATTTAATATATACTTTCTAATTATCATCCAACTACTCGATGTGGAAAAATTTATCAGCTGACATTTTTTATTATTCAACATACATTTCAGACTTACTCAAATATAAGTGTGACATTTTTGTTCTTAACAATAATTTTCAGGTGACAAAACTTACTTGTGGAGGTTTTGTGATGGCTACTAGATTTAATCACGCAGTGTGCGATGGTCTAGGTATTATCCAGTTCTTGACGACCGTGAGCGAGTTTGCTCGTGGCCTATCAGCTCCATCTATTCAACCTATATGGCAGCGAAACCTCCTAAGCCCAAGGAACCCACCTCGAATCAGCTTCACACATCGTGAGTTTGATCAAGTGCCAATGGCAACAACTCCATTGCTGGAGAAAGATAACATAATCCAGAGACCTTTTATATTCAATAACAAGACAGTATCCCTCCTTTGCCAACTCATCTCTCCAGTTGGTAACAAATGCTCCTCGTTTGATCTCATTGCTGCGATTATTTGGCGTGCTAGGACCATCTCACTCTTACTAGACCCGGCAGAAGAGGTGCGCTTGTTATGTGTAGTTGAATCACGTAACAAATGCAGCCCACCAATTCCATTAGGCTACTATGGTAATGTAATGGCTTTACCAGCTGCAATAACCACAGCTGGCCAACTTCAGGCCAACCCGATTGGGTACACTGTGGACCTAATCAGGAATGCTAAAGCTATTGTCAATAAAGATTATATGCAGTCAATGATAGATTTATTAGTTCTCAGAGACAGGCCTCCCTTTGCGTCCGGAACAACTTTTATTCTGTCAGATATCCGAAGGGCTGCAGCGCACGAGGTGGACTATGGGTGGGGAAAGGCTGAGTTTGGCGGCACACCAAAATGGGGTGGGGATGTACCTACTGTGGGGAGTTTTTTGATACCTATCAAGGGAGAAGATAGTTTTGTTGTGGCCATGTGTCTGCCTGAGCTTGTCATGGATTTGTTCACAATGGAATTGCACCGCATGATGAACAACCTGCAAATGCAAGCAAAACTTTGAGCTTCTGTATTTGACATCAAAAAATATGAACAATAAATGGATTTTTGAGTAGGCCTGGCCTGTGAAAAAAGACTTACTCATAAATGAAAGTACATAATCACACTTCACATCCACTTTTGAGCATACATTATTCATTCGTGCTTTCTCAAAGCTCTACATGTACGATAATAAATCACTAACAAAAGTAGTAAATGCAGAAAATTCAGCAGGTTACATACAAAAAGCCACTCGCCGCTCCAACATTTCTTAAGAAAGGCATCACATGATATATAGCAGGTCACACATAATTAAGTGAAAATTATACAAAGAAATACAAGAGTAGAGGGTTAAATTTTAAAACTCAAGGCACCTAGGATATGGTGTCACACTTAGGTTGGAAAATCAACAAAGAACAGATGGTCTAGAAGAAACTGCTGTACTGGCTGGTGAGAGAGTCCTTGAGGTTTGAGTACAGCTTATAGAGTGAGTACTGACGCAGGTTCTCAACTTCATACCAAGAATTGAAAACTGACATATGCTTGTCTGTGCCAGAGAATGCTAATTGTATACCCAAGCTGCAATCTACATTTCCACCACTGCCGCGATTTTTGCAACTACTAGTTTTTATCGCACAGTCAACACTGTTGAGGCAGACAAAGCTTGAGTTTCCAGATCCAGAACAGGAAGCGCATCCATCCCTCTTCCAGAACAAATTTTGGAGCCTCCCCTTTTGAAATTCAAGTACCTATAACATTTAATGAACAGTGTTGGTGACTGAATAAAAAACTATTCATGTAAAGAGTAGTTTTGTATGGGCATAGAACAAGATGTTACTCGAGTGCAAATTTCTTACAAGGGTAAAGCTGGTAACTGTATAAGTGCTATTTGCAACAAAAGCTGGAATAGATCTTGCGGCATACTTCCTTCCAGCAAATGCAACCATATATCCACCAAAATTTTCCTGTTAAGGCATGAAAGTTCAATGGTTACAAAGTGCTCCTTCAAATAATTTTGAAAGTGGAGTCGCTATGTTCATAAACAAGAAAAGAAGAACGCATGTTCCCCGGCGGCTGGCCTTCAGAATGAATAAAAAATGCTTCCAATAACTAAAATGGAAAGAATTTTGTATTCTCTAGTTGAAAACAATGCATATGATATGATAATAGTAAGCATCTGAAAACAAGCAATCATTCAAATAATTCATGAAAGTATATGAGTTAAAATAGAAAGACTAAAGTTTCATGCTTAAAAATCTAAATGATTAAGCTGCAGAATCTTGACAGACAAAATTGATTCCCTGTTACAGAGTCAGGTCATTAGACTCTGTAGAAACAGTTTTCAAGGTTACTGATAGGTACCAAAAGAAAACAACTACCCAAAAGCTAAAACTATGATTACCCTATAAAACTAAAAAAGGATTTGTCGTTTAAAAAATAGCCGACTGGGATAGTAAAACTATGAGATGCAACTGTTATGTGGGAACAATATATTAAGTAATTAACTACCTCCTCTAATCACCAATGACAAAACTTCTTCTTATTCCCTTCACTATTAAGTATTAACATCATGTATCATTTCATTCAATTTAAAGGATCACAAACAACAACAGATATCAGAGTTAACAATCATCTAAAAGGCACATTCGTAATCTGAACCACAGAAAAAATGAAGACACTATAAGCATTCAAGGATCTTTCCCATGACTCCATTCACACCTTGTTTATAAAATCTGCATAAATGAAGAATGACTTAACAACGAAATTAAAAGACAGATACAACTCCTAGCATATTACCGCTACCTGTGCAGGATTCCTAATAGTTTAAAATATTGAATATGCAACAACATTATATAAAAAATTCACAACCAAGACTCTCATTTAATCCTAATTCCTACAAACCCTAAAAAATCCCCTTTTCAACTCATCTTCCAGATCCGTCTGAAAGATCTCAATAAGCAATTAGACATCGTCTTAACAGCTAAGTCAGAGAGCAGAAGTCGTACCGGAAAGAAAGTACTGGTATTGACGGTGAGCAGCGAGATCTCATCGACCTTGGGTCTGAACACAGCGAGCTGCGAATTTCCGGACGAAAGAGAAAGTCGGGAATCACAGGGAGACAAGCCAAGTGTGTTGTTGAAGAGGAATGAGGTTCTGGCGGCGAAGGCGATCCCGAAGGTGAATCCGTCTGATTTTTGAACTGTGGTGTCCGTGCAAGGTGAGTAGACTGGATTTGAATCGGCGGCGGAGATCGGAGCTACAAGAAGGAAGAAAATCGTTAGGAGAATCGACGGCGCCGGAGGTTTCGAAGTCGCCATTGTTGGGTGTTGAAACGAATTGGACAGCTATGGACTCAACTCGATCGTGGCTGTGCTCTTTGAGGAAACAAACGGCGTCGTAACTGTTAGTTGTTGTACGGTTCTACCCTTTGTTGTTACCCGACCCGGTGATCAATCCAGGTCATAAGGTCAACTCCGGATCATTGGTTGTTTTTTGATTCATGGATCATTCGATGTTTTTTTGATTCATGGATCATTCGATGTTTTTTTTATTCATGGATCATTCGATGATTATTAAACCGAATGAGTGCAAAGACAAATACCCACATAAATCTCTGTCATTTCTGTCATAATCAAGGATATTTTGATAATTTCACAATTATTTGTCAAAATACTCGTCTAGCATATCACTCATCTGCCTTCTTTGGGCTTCAAAATTGTCACGTAGAGTCATTCGAAAGTTCGGTAGACTCCGAGTCTCAATGCCTCCAGCATTCCTCTTTATTAAATTGTCTGTTTAAGTCAAAATACTTTCGGAATAAAATAGGATTGTAGATTTGCTCTAGTGATTTAATTCATGAAATATAAGAAGTGGTGAACAAAATTCATCAAATATGATCGTGAATCTGAATTTCATATATCAATGTGATTTGCTGTAAGTATTAAAAAGACGCAATTCATCTGAATCGTTGACAAAATTACATAATTTAGGTCGCATGAAATCGTTGCATGTGAATCCTATGATTTTTCTATGTTGCTTGAACTTCTTCCATATCTTGCAAATGATGGCATATGCAATAAGCCTCGTGTTAATGGAGTAGATTAGAATAGACCGAGAAGGTACAACATAACAAGAGTATGATAACACTGGTACGACAGCTGAACACTGACCGGGTGTACATATCTTTTCCCGAAACGTGCTAAATAGATGTTTTTACTGTTTAGAGTTGTGCACACCAAATGTCGGGGTGTTTAGCATTTCTCTTATGACTTATATCTGAAAGCAAATGTTTTGAGTAGATTATTCTAAGACTCGAATTTTTCATGTGTTCGATTTACGTGCACATAACCTGGATAACTCTAGATTATGAAATTGTGAACTCACATTGACGTTGGAATCACCGGAAACCAACAATGTTACTCTACTGCCGGCCGTGCACAGATTCATGCATAGATTCTCTTCGTATCAATCCCTAATGGTTGTGATTCAAAACTGTCGAACGGACACTATATGTGAAGAAAATGTCACTGATGGAAACTTCAACCATGGCATTTGTATTTAGGCTTCGGACCGACACACTAGGGATACTAATTAATGCAAAGCATAGTGAAGTTGCAATCTAGCTAGTGTTTCATCTTTCGTACGGTTAGATATAATTGTTAAAACAGCATCATCAGAAAAGGACATTTGAATTTAGAATGACTGAAAGACAACAATGTACTGAAATGAATGAATAATGTGATTGAGAGGGGTTACAACTATGGCCACCACCTCACATGCACTAGTCCTTGCTACAAATGACTCAGTACCCAGTTATAGAAACTCACATCAGATATTGTAGGAACTTCATTTTTAGGCAGCTTCATCATGTGGTCCAGCTCCGACATCAACCTGAAATTCATTCAATCCCACCTGAGGACAGTGACAGTGACTCATCACTTAAACATGAAACTTTGAAATAGCATAAAATTAAAATGTACTCCATAAAACAACATCACTTTTTCCAGTGTTTGAAGACGAATCCATATCCTCGTGAACCGACCATTACTTATTATTTCCGAGATTTTAAATTCAGTCACTCGAAATACAGTAAGCAGTAGCGAGGCAAAATGCATATTCAAGAAACGAATAAATCGAAAGGTACAATCACATACACAGACGTAACTAACACGAAATGCGGAAATGGCAATTTATGATCAACATAGCCAGCAATTCAGGGTCTGTGTATCTGAGAAGGACTTCGCCAAAAACCGGTACTACGAAAAGTATCCCACATCTCCTTCTCAAGCCTCTCCACCTCATCAGAATCCTCCGTAACAGCCGGATACACTTGACGATCCGCTTCACATCCATTAACACACGGAGCATTCCTCCGAACACCTACACCAACCTCTCCCTTTTTCAACAACTTATTCTGATTCTGCTGATGCAAACTACGTCGTTTCTTTCTGAAAATCTTCTTACAGATTCCAGTAGGTACTGTGAATAGGGCCAAAATCGCTAGGTTTAAAATTCCGCAAGGGACACAGCAGCAGATAACGGCGCATTCGGCAGCTGTGCCGCCTGCAACTTCAGCGCATTTGACGCAGGAGTGGGACGACATCGTTTCGGATTGGGTGGGGATGGAGAGTTCTTGTGGTCGGTGGTTACTCATTTTTTTAGAATTAAGGAAAATTGAGAGCTGGTGAATTAGGGATTTGGTGGAGGGAGAGGGATGTGAAGAGGCGTTTAAGATGATGAAATGGATTAGTTTTGTTGATTAATTGAGATTAATTGAATTCATTTATTGATAGTTTCATTGACAGCTATTGTTATTTAAGAATGTTGAATGAAACTTGGATTTGATACATAAAGTAATAAGGGAAAATATTGTGGATGTTTATATTTAGTGAGATTGTAATATAGGAATGGGTTCAAAAAGAACCATCAATTTTTGTAAGACGGAGAGACATCATCTTGTTCGTTAATTTCTATCAATTTAACGGTTGATATTAATAACTGTCGCTTTTAACCACCTCTGCATTTTGCAAAACCAAACGCCGAATTTAATTAAAAATCAACTTTAATCTCAACCGCTAGATAAACCAAATCAATTGTTGAAATGATATCCCTCCGTCTTACAAAAATTACATGTCCCTCTAGAATTTATCCCTTTGTAATACAATCTTAATAGTTAATTATAAATATATTTCATGAAATGAGATTTACATTTAAAATAAACATCAAATTTAACTGTCACCTATTTTTTTGCAAATCCAACCACCCATTATATAAAAATAAACATTAATCTCAACTGTAGATTAATCTAATTAATTTCTCATCTAAACTCTTTGTTTCTCCTGAACTTTACCCTACATTCCACTATGTAATTCTTATTTGAATCACCTTTCTAACAACTTCCGCTAAAAATGAATCGAGAACAATTCAATACAAATTTTCAGTCCAACCGTTGATCTTACGACAACTTCAAACAAGACATAACTACTTGAGCATTTAGGACGGGTCTATGAAGATTGAAGAGAAAGGATCGTTTACAACCCTCATGTGATCTACAATTTGTATTTTTTGAATTCTTTTGTTTACTGTATAAATTATATCATGTAGCGATTTGTACGAATGCACATTTAATTATACATAAATAAAATATGCAGGTAGTTTAAATATTTTAGCTTAAATATCATCTGCTTAAATACAACATTTTGCTTCATGTATCATGCCATCATCTCGTATTATTATTTTATTATACAGAATATTAAAATTAGCTAAATATGTGGACAACGACCTCATCACAACATCACTGGTGACTGGACTAAACGCCCCCACAAAAGGCATTTGATTAAGCAGAATGACGACAATGCTAATGAATTAAAGTACAAAAAATCAATCAAGATTACGTATATAAAAGAGTAATACCTAGTCATCGGTGTGTATTGAGGATAGTGATGGAAGTGGGTCGGCTCACGGGTCGAAACAGTATAACTCACGTGGGTTCGAATTGAGTCGAGCTGGATTTAAATGGTAATGAGCTGATCGATTTGAAGATTAAATTGACAACTCAGCCCAACCCACGAGTTACAAATGAACCCATTATAAATGAGACTGGTTGGACCGATTGAACCCATAGTTGAAATTAATGTTTTAATATTAATATTTAGAGATTATTATTATTTAATAATATACAAAAAATAAAAAATTGAATAAAATTAAACCCAAAATGTTAGTTTTTATGAAATAAGAGTTAAACTTCTTGACTTTAAGTGATCAAACCACAAGTTCATGTATTGAACCCACGAGTCCAACCCGTGGGTTGAGTTGGGTCGGTCAAATAGAAATTCAGCCCGACCCACGCGTTATAACCCATCATATCAACACATGGGCTAGGTCGTACGGATCGAGCTGGGTCGGATCAATCCACAACCCATGCGAGCCAACCTACAGGTTTTGTAACCCACTTCCATTTCTAATTGAGGATCAAAATGTCCGCCTTGTACTTTTACCGATACCAATAACATCTTTTTCCACATTTAATTTTGTTCTTCGATCGAGGACATTTTCGTCAATCTGACGTCTGATTACACCGAATGACAATGCATCCAACAACATTCAATATAAAATAACAGGATATTATTTTAATTAAAATGGAATAGGTGATAATTTTCTTAAAAATGGAACAGGTGGTAATTATTAAACGTGGCTTTTTAATTCTTTTTTTTGGGAACTCACGGGATTTAGAATATTCGACAGGAAATAGTTTGAAATGGGCATTTATGTTTTCGTAAGACTGTAAGATTCTATTTTACCTATTGATCTTCATCAACTATAAGTAATAGTGAAAGATTCTGGGAGGACATGCGTCTTTCAGTAAAACGTAAGGACATGATCTCAGTCGTTGATTATTTACAATTCAACGGCTGATATTGGTAACCGTCAATCACCAACCGCCCGTGTTTTTTTGCAAATCCAAGCGCCCAATTAATTAAAAACCAACTTTAATCTCAATTGTCGAATTAATCAAATTAACGGCCAAGATTGCGTCTTTATGTCTCGCAAAATTTACATGTCTCTCTAGATCCCAACTCATAACGAATAAATTTGAATTAAAAATAACCGTCAATCTCAATCATTTGTATTTTTTGTAAATTCAACGCCCTTTTAACCGAAAGTCAATTTTAATTTTATCCATCGGATTAATCAAATTAAATGTAATTAATATTCACTTGTCTTACAAAAATTTATGGCCTCACTTAATCTTATCCCTTCGACAATATATGATATGAATTTAATACTAACATTCAGAAATTGTGTATTCATGCGTTGGGTTTTTATCGGACCCTTATGTTAGGCCGGATTTTTGAATCGTGCGGGTCAAAAAACAAGACCGAGCCTGTACCTACGAATTTAGACTTTCAATGGGACGACACACGGGTCGGACAGATCCTGTGTCGACCCAAATTTAGGGCCGTGCACACATCAAAAAAACAATTTCTGATCAGATCCTTAAGTATCATACTTGAACTTTCGTCGGATCAACAAGCATACCGGACCGTACCATCTTTCGCGGACTTTTGGGATCTCGGGACATTTAGACACCCGTAAAGTAGAATTATTATTTATCTTCAAAGAACACATACAGTTTTAGAATGTTTTTCTAGACAAGACCAAAACCTTGATGTCATTTATGTAGCTATTTCTAGAATGTGACACAGGTAGGTAATAACAGTGTGCAAGACGCATCACCGAGTGTACAATTTTTGAAACATGCATAAGGCTCTGGGATATGTGTGTCGATGTTGTTTCTATGCAATTGTAGTTAAATAAATAGCATTTCAATAATAAACAATGAGCAGCGGACAAAAATGTGTGAAATTTAGGTTTGGCTTTGACAGGTAAAAATTCTGCATCACCTTCTCTAAACAAACTCTTTAGTATTTATTTATAGCCACGTTGATGTGAGCACATAACAACACAAATCAGGAAGTCTGGGTGGGATGCTTTGGGTTAGGACTAAGCACTTTTGGTTTTCCAGGGCTTGAGTACTGTCAAGACAATTATAATGACAATAATTAGCAGAATTATGATGCCTATGCACATCCATTTTCTTGAACTCTTTTGCCGTGATTTTGCTCTTTGAAGTGTTGTGTTTCCTGTCTGCACATGATCTACTGCATTTGACACCTAATGAAAAGCTTAGGATGAGCCAGACACTTTTGCAATAGCATCTTCAAAAATGGACAGTACAACAATGACTGTTTTAAATAGGACACGGAAAAGTATAGAATGCGGAGTGCTTGTATTATGTTAGTTTCTACTACCTGTGATTCAATGTTGTCAAGAAGATCGCCCTGAGCTTCTACCAGTACTGCCATGTCCATAAATATCTGCACATTAACAATTGGAATTAGGATTTAGCGACACTAAAGATTTCAGCTGTGTTAGATGAACATTTAAAGTTGATCAAAGTAAAAAGTCATTACAGTTGTCAACACCAATATGTTGCATAAACAGAACTAATAAATGGCATACGAAATGAAAGTTTCTTTATCAATTAGTGCAAAAAGTTGATTTACTAGAAAGCAGTTGGAAATCCTATTCAGATAATATTATCGATTAGTCAATGCAATGATGGAGGTTAACACGCATTAGAGATGGAAATCAAGAATACATGTCAGGTACTTGAGATTTACTGCATGGTTTATGAGACAGTTAAACGACCCGGATAAGTATTTGAATCGTAATTTCACGCTCATGATATTCCGACACAGGAATATGTTCATTCAAATACCTGTTGGAGGTCTAGAAGCTTCTTCTCAACCTCCCTCACTGCATCATGGTGCTCTTGAATTTCAGCTAGTGTGTCCATTACCTGCATTAAAAATAATCTCAACAGATTACCAATCCGCTGTCTTCAAATAACAAAAACGAACATTTTAACACAGTTAACAGTATTCAAGGTTAAATGGAAACTGGAGTTCTTTGTTTGCCAGCCAGCACCATCATTAAAAAAATTATAAACAAGTTAGGCTAAGAATAATGCTGAAAAGTCACCAAGATTTACTGTACAGTTATGATTTCACCAAGACGAAAGCCAACGAAAAGGGACCTGGCCTCGCCCCTGTTCTTGTATTGCTTTCTGGAAAATCTGTTCACTATCTCCGGTCTCAATCAACCGCTCAATAGTCTGTCACAATAAAATACTAAACTACGTAAATGGAAGAGTTCTTACAACAATGAAGATGAAGGAAAAAACTTGTGGCATGAAATATGCTACAATCTTTACCTCTTCATCAGCTCTAGTGCCAGTAACTGTAAAAAGCATCCCAGACTTTCATTAATGATCATGTTTGTAAAAACAGAGTGGACAAAGTTATGATTGCATACCAGTAAAGACACGCCGTTCTACCACCTCCCGGTACTCTTGATGAATATTTTGTCGAAGGGTCTGTGCCATGATAGAATGGAATCCACTAATTAATAAAGAACTCTCACTACAAGTAGAGAATATACTACCAAAGGCTCACATTCACGAGAGAAATCATGTCACCTGAAACTCTGACATTTTATCTTTCAACTTTCTTTTTACAGAGCTGCGAAGGAAATATTCACATTTGAAGCTACCATCGACTTAAAAAGTAGGCACGGTATAGAACAATAAATGAGTTATTTCATACATGTGAAAGTTAATATTTTGCATTCTAGGCAATTAGCCTAGAGTTATAATCTAAATTATGATTTGCAAAGTTATTCTGTTAAATTTCTAACTCATAATACTATGGGATAAATCAAGGGCTAGGTCGCTGACCAGGACAATGCATAAAACGCAACAGTAGTTGAGGGCAGAAGCTTACATTGTAGTTGATGTTCTTGCTCGGTCCACAGCTGTTCCCTTGCCACATCCAGGCTTCTGACTGTTACTTAAATTCTGAGCCACACAGATATGCAATTTCAGACAAGCACTCAGCTTAGCGTCTATGGTTGCATTACTGAATTCAACAATTTTATTTTAATATGATACTCAGATTCTTATTGGACAACAACAAATCACGCTTAACTTGTACTTGAGCAGAAAATTATGCTATTTTAAATATAACTACCATCAAGTCTTACATCTTTATCAAGTGCCTCAATCTTTGTTTTAATCAAAAGGGCGATTCTTCCAACTTCATCAACATCTTTTTCCATTCGCCGCTTTATTTCTGCTATCAAGCAATTGCATCACTAAAACATGGAATGTGAGTTTTCAAGAAAAGGAAATGGCTGGCAGAAAATAGAGAATGGTTAACCTTTCATGGAAGCAGCCTTCGTTACAGCTTTTGATTCCTCGTGAGCTTCCTATCAAATATATTCACCCAAATACAATGATAAGACTGGGATCATCATCAGACTAAGTAATGCAACTAGCATACTTTCTGTCATCAATAGTCTCCTTATAAGATTCAACATCTGATTTTTTAAATCCTCTAATATCAAACTCTCTGATAGGTTTTCATCTGTCTCAGTTTTGTGTGAGCTGTCATTTACAAATATATGAGTTACAAAACAGAAACAGCAGCCACCAGGATCTCTAGAGCGTGATAACATGAAACTTTATTGCACTTTCAGACTAGGATATGGGGGATTCACTTTCATTCTTGAAAAAGCAATCAAAATGTGTTCACATGGGTGCGTAAACAATACCTGGAGTACAACGAGCATTTTTTCCAGTTTATCATACTGCTTCTCTATCTCTTTAACCTGGAAAACAAATGCTAGCATCAACAGTCTGAAAACACGGCCTACCTTTAGCATGGGTTCTTAAAAAGACCCAAGTCGGCAAAGATTTCAATGGGTTTCCTATGAGCAGAACTAATTATCAGAAGCATGTTAAAATTCTCTCTTTTAGTATAACGCAATACTCAACCATATACATTACGCAGATGCAAATGCACATGATGAAAACAAATAAAGTCTCTAATTATAGATTGTGTGTCTGTAAAGAATACCATAAAATCAATACAAACACAGGACATAAATTAATATTAATAAACAGACAGAGTGGACATTGTTTTGCTGATAACATCCTGTTGGATAGCATTAACTGTAGAAGAAATCACCTGCTTGAAAAAGTTTTCCAAGCCCAACTCGCCTGAATTAATCGGAGGATTCGTCCCCATTTCAATATCTCTACCACCAGCATTTTGATCCCTAGGAAACGACCCCTGCATATTTTATAAAACACTTACAATCAATTTTCATATCAGACTTTCTTGCACTGTATTAGCACTGTATTAAAGGGAAATACACAGGGTAAACAACATGAATCCACAAATCTAAAGTTTGAAACTTGTTGTAAACTTCAAAAGAATTTCACATGTTTGTAGAGAATTGTAACCACATTCATATGTAGACAGTTATGATAAACACCTGAAGTAAGAATGAAATTTATATGCGACGAGCCGAAGCAGGCGCATTGCAGAAGCGGAAGCTGGAGCGGAGATGTGGAGGGGAAGGAGTGGATGTGAGGTCCATGAGGAACGAGAATGGCGTGCGACCTAGCAACAAAGATTATTAGCTCAAATTGAAATTGTATAAATAGCAAACTCGTCTGCATTTCATTTCAATCTTGTAATCAGACTTTGTACTCAATTTCGTAATCAATAAAATCCTACGTTGAGCTCGTCCGGATTCGTCCCTGCGACTCTTCTTCGCAATCGATCTCCGTCTCGTCGACCTAGATCCGTTGCAATTGGTATCAGTTTTCCGGTCGATCCCTTCCGTTGTCGTGATTCTCCCGTCGAGTGTTCCTTCCGTTTGAATTCAAACTCTGGCGCGCCTGACAGTTGCGATATTGTCAAAACAGATGGATGAACGCTTGAACATCATTGAGCAACAATTGAACGATCAACAACTATTCCAACAGCAATGTGAAATCAGGCAGCAAAACAATGATATCCGCTTACAGGAATTGAGCGATCGCCTTGCCGAGTTGATCACTAGACTTCCGATAGTGCGGCAGCCTGTTCCGGATATTCCAGTCGCGCGGCAACATGATATTCCTGCAAATAATAGACCGATCGAGATTAACAATGAAGGTATGCATCCTCATCCTATGCGTCCTATGAATTTTATGCCTAAGATCGAATTTCCAGTATTCGATGGTTGTAATCCGAGATCATGGATCAAAAAATGCAAGAGATACTTTGAACTTTGTAGAATTGCTGACAATCAACGAGTTGATATGGCTTCTCTGTACATGATCGGAAAGGCTGAGGCATGGATTAATAGTTACCTGAGTATGCGCCGTAATGTGGACTGGGATGATTTTGTTGTTGATCTCTATACTCGATTTCCAGAAAACATAGGCAGCTCTGTTGTGGAGGAATTTAATAAGCTGCAGCAGAAAGATTCTTTAGAGGACTATCTTGATTCATTTGAAAGTCTTAGAGGCTTGATGCTACAACGTAATGCACTATTACCTGACTCATATTTTCTGGATAGCTTTATTGGAGGATTGTTGCCTACAGTAAAGCCTTTTGTGCGAGCCTTAAAACCAGCTACCATTGCTGAAGCTATGGAGTTAGCTAGATATCAAGAGGAGGATTGAAAGCTGTGAAAAATGCAAACAGGACAGTATTAGAAGCCTGCATTTAAGTCCTACTCTCAGCCGGTTCATTCTATCACAAAAGGCAGCAACACAAATTATACTACAAAGTTCACTCAACCATTTGCTGATGGAGCTAATCAACTACAGCCTGTGACTAATTCTAAATTCAGGAAATTGTCACCAGCAGAGATTGATGAAAAAAGGAAAAAGAACTTATGCTTTTCATGCGATGAACCATATGTTCCAGGACATAAATGCAAAGGGAAGTTATACAGCATTATTCTTATTCCTGATGATTGTGAAGAAGTACCTGAATGCAGTTCGGTGAGGGACAACACTACTGAGTTGGTTGAATGTATCCACAACCTGATGACATTTTGGAGGAACAACCGTTTATATCCTTGAATGCTATGCCGGACACAATTCATATCAGACGATGAGAATTACGGGAAGAGTTAATCAGTTTACTCTACACATTTTGATTGATTCAGGCAGCACACATAACTTCCTCGATATTACTGTGGCTAAGAAACTGGGGTGTAAAGTCACTAACACTTATCCATTGGAAATAGCAGTTGCTAATGGTGATAAACTAGTTACCACTAAGATGTGCAAAAGTTTCCAATGCTCTCTTCATGGTGTTCTATTTACAATGGATGTGATGCTCGTACCTTTGGGTGGATGTGAAATGGTGCTGGGAGTTCAGTGGTTATCCTCCTTAGGTCCTGTTGTATGGGACTTTAAGAAACTGCAAATGGAATTTATGTATCAGGCAAAAAGAGTGGTAATAAGGGGTATTACTAAGGGACATCTTAAATGGATCTCTGGCAAAGCAATGAATAATGAACTAAAGAGGGTGAAAGATTATGGTGGGCAGTTGTTCGCTATATCTGTCCAAAAGTCACATGATTTAGTAGAGAAACCAGGGACCATACCTGAGTCCATTATGGGAGTCTTGGAGGAATTTTCCGATATCTTTGAGGAGCCAACTGAGCTGCCTCCTGAGCGTGAACAAAATCATCGAATTCATCTCTTACCTGGTACAAAGCCAATTAATGTCAGACCTTATAGATATCCAGTGGTGCAGAAGGATGCTATTGAAAAAATCACAAAAGAAATGCTGCAAGCAGGTATTGCAAGAATAAGCCACAGTCCTTTTTCTTCCCCTATTGTTATGGTGAAAAAGAAAGACGGTTCTTGGAGGTTTTGTGTAGATTACAGGGAACTTAACAAACACACTGTTAAAGACAAGTTTCCTATTCCGGTTATAGACGAATTGTTGGATGAGCTACATGGTTCATGCATATTTTCTAAGATTGATCTAAGGTCTGGCTATTGGCAAATAAGGATGCATGCTGAGGATATAGAAAAGACAGCTTTCAGAACACACGAAGGGCATTATGAATTCGTGGTTATGCCTTTTGGGCTTACTAATGCTCCCTCAACGTTTCAAAGTCTCATGAATTCTATATTCAAAGATTATTTGAGGAAGTTCATTCTGGTTTTCTTCGATGATATACTCATATATAGTAAAGATGCTTCTAGTCACAAGAATCACCTAGCAATTACGCTGTCTATTCTACGGCAACATAAGCTACTGGCTAAATTCAGTAAATGCACTTTTGGTACAGAGATTGTAGCTTACTTGGGGCATGTAATCTCTTCCCAAGGTGTTGCCACTGATCCTTCAAAGATTGATGCAATGAAGAGTTGGCCTCCACCTGCAAATGTAAAGGAATTACGAGGTTTTCTTGGCTTAACTGGCTATTATCGAAAATTTATAAGAAACTATGGGATTATAAGCAGGCCTTTAACAGAATTGCTCAAGAAGAATGCTTTTCTATGGACTCCTGACAGTTCTACAGCTTTTGAGAATTTAAAGCAGGCTATGTGTGAGGCTCCTGTCTTAGCCTTACCTGACTTTGAGAAGTTATTTGAAGTGGAGACTGATGCTTCTGATGTGGGCATTGGAGCTGTCCTGGCGCAAGATAATCACCCCATTGCCTTCATTAGTAAAGGACTTTCTGAGAAACATAAGACATTATCAACTTATGAGAAGGAATTGTTGGCAGTTATTTTTGCTGTGGATAAATGGCGGCCTTACCTGGTGGGAAGAAGATTTTTGATTAAAACTGATCACTTCAGCTTGAAGTACCTTCTATCTCAGAGAGTCACCACTCCTTTTCAAAGCAAGTGCCTTCCAAAGTTATTTGGCCTTGACTTCGATATTCTGTACAGACAAGGGAAGGATAATAATGTGGCTGATGCTTTATCTAGAATTCATGGTGCAGAACTTAATGCTATTCTTATTTCGCAGGTAAGGGCTGACCTATTGGATAGAGTTAAGCAAAGCTGGTCTCTTCCTGCTATGTCTTCTATGGTGGAAGAAGCTAAAACCAATCCTGCTGAGGTAAGAAAGTTCATTGGCAACATGATTCTTTAGTCAGAAAAACAAACTGGTTGTTGGCCCTGATATTCCTTGAGAAAGGATATTTGTGCCCTTCTCCATGATTCTTCTTTTGGTGGACATTCGGGTGCTCACGCCACCTACAAGAGAATTTCCCAATTATTTTACTGGAAAAATATGAAGAAGGATATCCGAGAATATATCAGATCTTGTCCTATATGTCAGCAAAACAAGTCTATTCAAAGAGCTCCTGCTGGACTTCTACAGCCATTGCCTATCCTGATGCGGTTTGGACTAATATCTCTATGGATTTCATTGAGGGTCTTCCCAAATCTAAAGGCAAGGATACTATATTGGTGGTTGTTGACAGACTTAGCAAATATGGCCATTTTCTTTTGCTTTCTCATCCATTCAAAGCCTCAGATGTGGCCCAGGTCTATTTTGATCAGGTTTTCAAGCTACATGGAAATCCTAAGTCCATTGTCAGTGATAGGGACAAGATTTTTATCAGTCATTTTTGGCAAGATCTGTTTAAGCTTCAGAATGTGGACTTACTTCTATCTAGTGCCTATCATCCCCAAACTGATAGGCAGACTGAGGTTGTAAACAAGTGCCTAGAGACTTACTTAAGGTGTATGACTGGCGAGAAACCGAAAGATTGGGCTAGATGGATACCTCTTGCTGAATGGTGGTATAACACCAATTTTCATTCCTCCATTGGAGCGACTCCGTATGAGATTGTCTATGGCCAGCCTCCGCACATCCATCTGCCATATGTTTCGGGTGACAGCCCTGTGGCTCATGTTGATAGAAGTCTACAGGCCAGAGAAGAATGTATTACAATGCTGAAATTTCATTTGAAGAGAGCTCAAGACAGGATGAAAATTCAGTGTGACAAGCATAGAACTGACCTGCAACTCGCCATTGGTGATTTGGTTTATGTAAAGCTGCAACCATATAGACAGCAATCAGTGGTGCTTCGCAATTGTCACAAACTAGCTGCTAAATACTTTGGACCATTTCCTATTATTGCAAAGATTGGGGAAGTTGCTTATAAGCTTCAATTACCTGAAGCTCGAGGATTCACCCTGTCTTTCCCATTTCTCAGCTTAAGAAGCATCATGGTCCGGCACCCATCGCCAGTTCCCTGCCGGCCATTGATGCAAATCTGCAGATAAGTGCAGAACCTATCGCTATTATTGATAGAAAACTTGCTAAACGTGGAAATTTGCCTGCTGTCTATTTTCTTGTGCATTGGTCAGATGGGTCGGAAGAAGATGCTACCTGGGAGTGGTCAGAGGATTTCTTGCGTCGTTTCCCCAATTTTCCGATCAATGGTAGCGCTGAGGTGCGACGAGCCGAAGCTTGCGGACAAGCTTCATTCCAAGGGGTGGGGAGTGCGACGAGCCGAAGCAGGCGCATTGCAGAAGCGGAAGCTGGAGCGGAGATGTGGATGGAAGGAGTGGATGTGAGGTCCATGAGGAACGAGAATGGCGTGCGACCTAACAACAAAGATTATTAGCTCAAATTGAAATTGTATAAATAGCAAACTCGTCTGCATTTCATTTCAATCTTGTAATCAGACTTTGTACTCAATTTCGTAATCAATAAAATCCTACGTTGAGCTCGTCCGGATTCGTCCCTGCGACTCTTCTTCGCAATCGATCTCCGTCTCGTCGACCTAGATCCGTTGCATTATACGAACTGAAGAATGAAATCAAAGAGTAGAGAAGGAGATGTACTGATGATAGAAGGTCGTTCATGTTGTCGGGATGAGCTGGATAGCTGGTTTTGGGTAGCTACTGGGGCGATTCAAATCCAATGCCGCTGGGAAGTTGAGTACGGGTTGAATTGTGAAAAAAGATCGAAATTCGAGAGAGATTCAGCGGTTGATTTAAAATCTAGGGTTTTGATCGATTACTTTCTGGTGAAGATTTGGGAAAAAGACGAATAAAATTCCGTTAATGCGAGGTCAGTATAATATTTTTTAAAATTAATTAATTTTTTGTATATATTATAAGAAAAGCTGGAAACAGATAAATCTTACCGATAGAAAACAATTTCACCGCGGATGAAATTTAAACTCAAAATAATAGTCAAACCCAACTGACATCCCAATTTTATTAAATCAAATTAATTTCAATCAACAGATTAATCAAATTAATGTTAAAATTTAGTTATTCTTTTCACAAAAACATAATGTCCCTCATAATCTTACCCAATAAAAAGCTATAAGTGCTACAATACGTGGATATTTTTTCGGGCGAAGAGGACCAGTTGGATAAAGTTTGCAACGAACTACATTACAGTGGATATTTTTTCGGGAGAAGAGGACCAGTTGCATACAGTTTGCAACGAAGGGTAAATGAGAAACCACAAAAGATGATCTTGTTGCCAATAAGGAAAACGAAGTAATCAATAAAACATTCAAGAGTAAAGTACTTAACTGTATCAATTGAGAGGATATTGACCTATTCGAAAACTGAACTTTTTACCAAAATCTATACTTGCAATTCCACAATGGAGTTTGGCCTAGACACATGTAACTGGCATACGGGGGTACACTGGCCAGCACTAATTGGAGGATCCTGCGTTTGGAAGATATGTGAGTAAATGGTTAGTTGAAGGGAGATCAAAAAGCCTTGCATATTACAAAGGAACCAACATATTCTAAAAGGAAAGTTTAGGCCAGTAAATAATTTTAAGGAGACTGAAAAGAAAAATGTTTGTAAAATGTTTTCTTATCGAGTACATTAAAGACGACAGATCAGCAGGGAGAAGTTTGAATTGTTTGAAGTAAATCGAATTCTCAACTAGTACTACAACTGTATTAGTAGATTTTTTCAGGGGGGGGGTGGAGATGCCAGAGATTAGTCTTCTCGAGGGGCTCAAAAGGGGACTGTGTACCAAATTGTGTGCATTATAAGAAACACCCATTAATGTGCACGCCCTACCACTACATATTGCTTATTCAAGTGCATCCAAAATTATCGAGGGTTTTAAAACTATGATGCTAAAATAATGAAGAGAATCAAATACCTTTGATGTCAAGTTTGACAGAGCCATATTAAATTTCTCTCTCGTTTTAGAACCAGCAGATTGCCCAACTTTTGCTACCCTTGAGAATGCACCATTAAGCCAAGTTGTTCCAGCAGTCACATACCTAAAAATAACAAAACTCGTCTCAATCTTGGCACTTATATGTATAATCATATTGCTGTGAAGCATTGCTGATTCGTTCATAAGGTGGCCTAGCGCATTACTTAAGCATGAATATTGATATTGCAGTGAAGCATTGCTGATTTGTTAATTTTAACAGATATTTCAGTAACATTACTAACATATAATAAACATTTACTGCAGTAAGAGCTGTAAACTTTGTGCAAATCTATACTCATGAATAGAGAAGAATAGAGAATTAACTTCATTACCTGCTACTTTAGACGGCTGATCCAGTGGTGGTTAATTTTCTTTCAGCTGCTAATATTGCTGCCATCGTTTTATCAGAGACTTGAAGTCTTTGGTTAACAGATTTCACTCTTTCATTAACTGCCGATATTCCAACAGTCAACTTTTCTGGAAGCCCAACTCTCTTATCAAAAGCGCTGACCTTTTCAGAAGCACTTGCGGTTAACCGATGTTTCTCATCAAATGCTTTGGCTTTATTCACAGCTTCCTGTTTAATTGCTGAACCTTTTGCACGCATATTTGACACAACATCTTGTGCTTTGACATAGACTCGTCCACTTGTAGGAGAAGCCTGTGCGGTCTGAATCAAAAGAAGAGACAACTTAGCAGTTAGCACACGTTAATCTAAATGCAACAGTTTTTTAATGTACAGCGCAAGTGTACCACCTCAGCGTTTTCTGAATCATCCATAATTAGAGAGCAGCCATCATGGATCTCAATCATAACTTCCTGGGAGAAAGATAATTTTTAAGTTCTAATGTTTTTGAAGGAGTAACCTTAGAAAGATTAAATCATAAAACATTTACCCTTTCAGATTTTGAGAAATAGTTATCAACTGGATTTATACTCACTATCTGATCTACCATGGTTGCCCCCTGCAGGAATTACATCTCGTAAATTTCAATGTGAAAGTAGATGGCAGTATATAGTATTACCCGACATATTAGAGAACCAGAAAGAATCTAGCAATCACAATTACACATATCTTGATCATTGCTACTGATAACACTAGTTGGCCATTGACAACATGCAGTTTTGCTAGATAACATATGGATCTAGCATAAAAACAAAGATATACTAACAGCTTTCATTGAAATAAGCTGGCTTCGCTATTGCTGAACATATTGGACATCGAAGTCGTTAACAACATGAAAATTGTAGAACAAAAAAAGAAAATGCATGACAAAACGATAAAGTTCTACAACAACAAATCAAGCTTACTATAGATAAATCTTACTGATAACAGCAAAGCAATTTTGAGTGCTTTGGGATCTCTGAATGTGACAAAAGCTGTCCTAAATTGACCTGAGCGACTGCATACAACCACAAATCCTGATTAAAACAAGTAGTAATCTACACAATCAAAAAACTAAAACAATTCCTGATACATTTAATGCTCAAAATCTCAATTGGAACAATTCCAAAAAACAAACAAAAGGAACCTCTCAATCTCGACACGTTCAATGTCTCCGGAAAAGGAGAAGAACTCATGAATCTCTCTTTCCGTGGCCAGATCCGATAGATGAGTAACTTGCACAGTTCTAGTCTTCGACTAAAACCAACAGCATCAAAATTATTCACTGAATCAAATCAAAATGCAAAATCGGTAATTGATGATGCCGCTGAATCTCGACTCTTTCATTCTACCTGCTGCATTGTTGCTGAATACTGGAGGGAGATGACTGCGGATTCGGTCGTCGGTGTTTGCCGATCTTTGCTTCGTTGTAGTGAGAGATTTAGAGCTCAGGGTCAGCGCAGCCAACCATTTTGAAGTTTGAATAGCAATTCAGTTCACTGTCCAAACTGCCCGCCCCTTAACGATGTTCTGTATTTTAACAAAATACACTGTTTATGGGATACGTAGGAGGGTATTTAGGGAAATTAAGAGTGTTGCTGGTCTGGTCTTCTACCTGTTGAGAAATAGGATTATAGTTAGGTTTTTTAAAAAAAATTGGTCAGGGAATGGACAACCCGAGTTGGCTCCAGTGATGACACTTTGGCTCCGGCTCTTACCAACTGAGCAAACTCCTGATGGTTATAGTGAGGTTAAATCATTGATTTAAATTAAATATATATGGCAGACACGTCCACCTCACTATATAATCCATTTAAAATAAATATATAAAAAGCCAAATATATTTCAAGGTGTTAACTCTATGTGTAATTTCTAGCCTTAGTTCAGGCAATATATGTAAAGAAATTATGAATTATGTGTCTTTGCTTAGCTTATTATGATGTATTAATCGGACCACTAATCAGGATCCAAATCCTAACAGTGTTCTTGAGTCTCAAAGGTGGGTCGTTCAACCCTCCTAGGGGTTTGTCCAATACTTTGGATTATGTTCCACAGCCTGAAGAAACAGTTGAATTTTGTTGAGATGTCTTTTGGTCTGTTTCAGGCTTGTCTTGCTTTGAATTTTGAGGATCTTATTAAGTTTTCTTGAATGTTATTTCAACAAAAACATACTTTCAGTAACATACATTTTATTCAATCACAGTCACAGTAATCTTTCCAGCGTGGTAACTATAAAACTTTTATTAGCATAGTTAAAACTTTAAAGGCTGGAAAACAAACCTGACAAAAATTGCTCCAATGATAGCAGCTTCGCATTACTGGAATTGCACAATATCATTACCAATGCTACCTTTGCTTAATGTTCTACATAATGTATCGTTAAACCAAACATCCAATAGGCGGCTGGCTACCAGAGCAATTAGGTTACTTCTGAAGGTAGCACACCGGAACAGGACGAGCTGCCACAGAAACACTGCAACCCATTTGTCCTTAACGTGACCGAGCCGTAACTGAAGGAAAGTTCATCCCCTTCTTGGATATCAGTTGAAGCAAAGAAACATAGCCGGGGAAGTAAATTACCTGAGCTTCTAACGATAACTGTTGACAGGTTTCCCCCATCACATGAATGGTTTATAAAGCGACCCACATTTCCAATTCTTGTTGCATCTATGTTGATCCTCAAACATGCTTTCCCTGAAGGAAGATGCTCTCGCACAACCAAAAGTGCAGAAGAAGAACCATTCTTTGATCTATTATCATATATAACTTGTCTCCTCCTCGCTTCATCGGTGGTCAACAGTTCACCTACCATCCACAGATGCACAACACTTGTCAGCCCAATTGTATTGTATAAAAAAAATTGAAGAGCAAAAATTCTATAACAGTATACTTAAGGAAAGTTGAGGTACTCTATATGCAAACTATCTACGAAATGACTGACTATTTAAAATGGGCTTAACAGCTGTTTTTATTTGTGGATACAGGACGAGCACCGATCCTTGACACAACATCTTTAAACCATTGAATCTTGTTAGAATAACATCAATGGAGCAACAAGATCGCAAAGCATCCAAATTTCACTGAACTAATACTAAAATTCAAGAGGAAAACCACTAACAATGTGAGATATGTTATAAGTTATAACAACGTGAAGGGGAACATATGCCAAATACTCACTGCAATCTCTATGAACTGAACGAATTCCCTTCACTAACAATATCAATTTGCAATTTCGCATAACATTACAATAACGAAGCTAAAAGTGTAACTAAATAAACAAGCTCACCTGCATATTCGCACACAAACTTTCCGCAAGGAATAAACTCCCCAGTACACAACCCCCATCCCTTCCTCCTATCTTTCACAATCTTCAAACTCACAGAAATCCCTCTCTGACTCGTCCTCAATCCACACTCCATCCCACAACCACACCCTCTCCCACACTCACTCATCACTCCATCAACATCTCCAAACCCTAAATCACCACAAGGACACTCCTCCCCACACTTCTCAACACAATCACACCCACTTCCAAAACTCACCACCTCCTCACCGCCACAAAATCCAGACGACTCTGTCAACAATCCCCAGGCCTGGCGCCGAATCGCGGTTGGACCGTACAACTGCGAAGGTGTGTACAGGAAGTAGGAGTATGACTGATCGTCCACAGCGTTAATGAATGGAATTTGTCGCTCTTCGAAGCCTCGAGATGCGTCGGAAGAACGTGCGGTTGTTATTGATTTAGCGATGGTGTTTAGGGTTTTGCAAGTGGATGCGATTGATGCGAGCTCCTGAGGTTCGAGGAACGGAAGAACGAAGTGGGCGCAATGGAGAATTGGTATGCTACTTCGGGTTTGAGTGTATTTGATGTTTTTTGCGGCGCCGTGACCGGCGGTAAGATTCGACAGCCGGTGGTCGTCCATGGTTGAAACGCGTTTGCTCACTGAATAACACCTTGTCCATTTTCACAAAGCCCAAACTTTTTAACACCAAGATGAAATTATAATCGGTTAAGCAGCGTCGTACTTAGTTAAACGATGGCATTTATGTGTGAAATGCAGCAAACTGAGTTTTTATTTATGTTATATTTCATTTCAACCATGATTACAATTAAAATGTTAAAAACAAATAATGGTATAAAGTTTGAGAGGAAAAGGTTCAAATGAGAACCTATTTTAAAATGAGAACTTAGAACTAATGTGAGCCTTAAGATGTAATAATTAAATGGTTTGGATTGATGACCCCATTAATCAAATATTAATTATTTTTAGTGATGAAAGGGCACACTTGTCATTTCAGATCAATATAGTTAATAAATGGATTATTTTAAATTGCGTAAAAAATTTAGTTTATATAATTTATTTTAAAATTTTAAATTAGTGGATATATAAAGTGCATCACTAAATACTTTAAAAGTGCATCAATTTTTTTAATAAAAAGTGCATTACTGGAAATCTAAAAAATGCACCAAAATTTAAATAATTGTAATAATTTTTTTAATATTCGGATTGTAATGACTTTTTAAAAAATATTTTAATGCACTTTTTTTTAAAATATTGTAATGCACTTTTAAAAAATATTTTAATGCACTTTTGCAAAAATATTGTAATGCACTTTTTTATAAAAATACATTAATACACTTTCAAAAAATCATTAATTATCAATTATAAAAATTGAATTGACAAGTGTGCCCCTCATATTGATTGATGATAGTAATTACCATATTAATAATGTCATTAATCATATCCATTGAATTGTTTGATCGTGTGATTTATATTGGTTCTAAGTTTTTATTTTAAATGTGGTTTGTACCGGAACCAAACCCAAGTTTGAGATACATCAAACAATGAGTAATCTCTGTTAATCGTTGATAGAACAAGCTATTGGCGGCATCTTAATCATCGATTCCCATTAGTTCTACAATCGGACATCAAAGCGATCTTTGATTGAAAAAAAGCCTTATTACACAAAATAAAAATGCTAGAATGAAGCCTACGCGACATTAACAAGGGATGAATATACACATAAACAAAACAAAACTTGTCAATAATATAAACACATGATATAAAAAGATCTAGAAAAATAAGTGGAGAAGAAGTTGATCCGTCATATGCATGTGTTCGTGGAGGCAAGAGACGGCCGAGGAGAAGGCAATTGGCCATAGGCATGCATGAAGGCGGGGGCAAGAGTGGAGACAGTTGATGAAAGGGGGAAGATGATGAATCATGAGATCAAAAAATTCCTTGAGGTAGAAGAATCCATCATTCCATGTAGGAGATGATCCTCTCCTCCATCCCAAAACGCGGTGGTGGTTGAAGGAAAACAAGAGAATGAGGTAGAGAGTTTAAAGGAAAATTTGGTGGAATATTAATCGAGATGGTTACTTTGCAGCAAATTGAGTTAACATCACGATGATATTTTTTTCACGAAATGCAATCAACGAATGTAATGTAGGTTTCATGGATCTACCAAAATAGATGGATCTACATGAGATATCTCCTATTTTGGTGGATCCGTAGAATTGTATCCGTTGATTGAATTTCAGCAATGGCTATGCACCAGGTCATCGCATTTGTCATGTGTATGTCACGTGCAAAACATGTGCAACTCACATGTCTATTTAACGTGTTGGCACAATCTGGTATATTGATAAAATGCAATCAACAGATGCAATGTGGGTTCTATGGATAGACCAAAATAGATGAATCTACATGAGTAAATCTCTCAATATATGATGTTTTATAGCAGTAATAATGAGTACAATCATTCATATAATTTTTAAATACGAATTTTCTATTCCATTTAACTTAAGTTTTGGTAACAACAAACACCTTAACCCAATCATCTACAAATATATATATATAGAGTTTGTATCATGTGGAACCTCCCCTTTTCATGGATCCATGGATCCCTCTTTGCAGCCGTTGATTGCATTTTCTGTTTGCAGTTTGGACGCACCAGATTGTGCCAGCGCATTAATGAGCATGTGCAACTCACCTGTGCATTTCAAAAATGCAAACACGTGGCAAAATCTGGTGCGTCCAAAATGCAAACAGAAAATGCAATCAACGGCTGCAAAGGGGGATCCATGGATCCATGAAAAGGGGGGGTTCCACATGATACAACCTCTATATATATATAGGAAATGTATCATGTGGATCCTCTCAATTTGGTGGACTCATGGATCTCCTCTTGCACCCGTTGATTGCATTTTTTGGACGCACCAGATTGTGCCAACGCATTAATAAAGCATGTGACTTGCACGTGTGCATTTGTCATGTGCACACAGTGATGTGCACATGACAAATGCACATACGTGGCGCAATCTGGTGGGTCTAAAAAATGCAATCAACGGATGCAAGAGGGGATCCACGAGTCCACCAAATTGGATGGATCCACAGGATACAACCTCTATATATATGTAGGGTTAGTTCTAAATAGACATTTACTTTTTGTGAGACGAAAATACATCATCTCAACCGTTAATTTGATTGATCTAGCGGTTGAGATATTGGTTTTTAATTTAATTGGATGGTTGGATTTACAAAATACAGGGGTGGTTGAGAGTGCAGTTATTAGTATCAACCGTTAGACTAATAAAAATCAACGGACGAGATAATGTCCCTCCGTTTAACAAAAAATTGATGATCCTCCTAGAACCTTTCAGTATATATATATTGAGAGTTGACATCTAGGGAGACATGTATGTTGATTTGATTAAATCGACGGTTGAGATTAAAATTGGTTTTTAATTAATTTGGCGGTTGGATTTACAAAAAACACGGACGGTTGAGATTGACGGTTACCAATATCAATCGTGGGATTGTTAGAAATCAACGGCTAAAATCATGTCCTTATGTCTTACTAAAAGATACATGTCCTCCTAGAACCTTTCACTATATATATATAGAGAGGTTGTATCTGTGAATCCATTCAATTTGGTGGACTCGTGGATCCCCTCTTGCATCCGTTGATTGCATTTTTAATCGCACCAGATTGCGCCACGTATGTGCATTTGTCATGTGCACATCACGTGTGCACAGTGCACATGACAAATGCACACATGCAAGTCACATGCTTCATTAATGCGCTGGCACAATCTGGTGCGTCCAAAAAATACAATCGACGGTGCAAGAGGGGATCCATGAGTCCACCAAATTGAGAGGATCCACACAATACATTTCCTATATATATAGTGAATATATATATAGGGTTAATTACGAAAAACCACCCTCATAATAGGCCATATTCCACGACACCATCCTTATATTGTAATATTACATTCGACCACCCGTATAATATTTGTAGTTCCCAAACAACCACCTATCACTGTTCCGTCAAATTTTCCGTTAAATATATTAAATTTTTAATATAATAATAATATTTTTATTACAATACACCACCTCTATAATAAATATGTGTCCACTTCACCACCTTTATAATCAATTTGGTTTCCATTTAACCACATCTCCGTTAACTGCCGTTAACTGAGGTGGTTCTTTGGAAAGGTTAGCAATTATAAAGGTGGTCAAATGTAATATTATAATATAGAGGTGATGGCGTGGAACATGGCCTATATATATATATAGTGAAAGGTTCTAGGAGGACACTGACGTGCAGTATTTTTGTACCTCAAAGTCAGTGACAAAGAGATTCCAAATGCAATTCAAAAAATATTTATAAACCGAAGTATTCGGGTCGTCCAAGGAGCAAATTTAAACTTGTGCACTATATAAGGTTTAACTTTAGTCTAGCTAACTCAAGATCAATATATATTTGTTTTGTTTTTGAAAGGATAGATGATACGAGTATTCAAAGTAGATACAATCCAATAAAGAAGATTTCAAAGTCTAACTTTCCTAGTCTAATGCAACAAAACAATGATCATAAGAGTAATATGATGAAATGTCTAATGATTCGGAGTCGACTATTAAATCAAAACTCAAAACAAGATTTCGCCAAGTTTGAATATTGATTTCATAAATTCAAGTCTCACTCTTCCGATTTGTTGACTTGCTCGATACAATCACATTAATCACGAACTTCCGTTATGGTGATTAATGTGAAAGCTCGGATAAATCAAAAGCCTACTCTTCTAATCTCTAATGCTACTTCCGTAGTCACTAAACAATTAGATAGCCTTACTCAATGATTACTCTAAATCCCTATCTTTCGATATGAAATCTAGAGCAACTTATATTCATACAAGCATTTTATCAAACACCTTGCATGCATCGTTATCAAAATATGAGTAAGAACACAAATCATCTAACAAATCATTCCAACTCTCATCTAAACTGATACAATAGTTTTGAATACATCAAACAAGGTCCGTTAGACCTTGAAACAAAAGACTACTCACAATCCATTGTAAAGAAATTCAACGATGATATATTGAAATCCGAAGACAATTACACAATGTTAAAGTTGAAGAAAATCAAATCTAATACACCTTTAGATCTTTTACACACATGGAGAATGTCTTCTTCTCTTTGAATCTCTGTCCTCTTTCTTCGTAAAATCTGCCTCTATTTGAAATCCCCAAAAAATATGTTTTTATAGTGTAGGTTAAAAAGGGGTCGGTAAGCTCTGTACCATACCGAGCATACCGAGGCATCGTGAGAATGCTGAACTTTCTGACCAAATTAAGCTCGGTACGCTAGGTAGAGTACCGAGGTGACTTCTGTTTTTGTCTTCAAACGCATTTTTGACCATTTAATCCTTAGAGTTTGACTTTGATGTAAACTAGAGAGTTGTAGATTATTGAATCAGCTTTCCAATGATATATAGCTTGCTTAATTTGGACTTCGTATGAGTTCTGTACAAGCTGTAGAAGGCACGGAGGTCAAGCTGTCCAGATTGCAAATCTGATGAATTCTTCACTTATTTGAATCATTTTTCCTCCATAATGCATCAAATCATATATTTTGATAAATCAACTCTTCACAGCAAATAAATGGGTCAAATAACAATAATAATTCGAGCAACAAAACAAAATTCATAAGATATGGAGCAAATAATTGATCGAAATATCGACCGATCAGACACGCGTCTTTTTATCAATCCAACGGTTGATATTGGTAACCGTCGATCACCAACCGCCCGTGTTTTTTGGAAATCCAACCGCACGTGTTTTTTGCAAATCCAACCACCCAATTAATTAATAACCAACTTTAATCCATCCGTCAAATTAATCGAATCAACGATCAAGATTACGTCTTTATGCCTCACAAAATATATATGTCTCTCTAGATCCCAACTCATATATATATCCATTAAAGTGCATGACACGTCTTTCCGTTCACAGGATCAACTCCAAGCACAATGACTCGAACAAGCCTCACGTCCAAGAGGGAAAGCAAGGAAAGCGTCCAAGGAAAGTTTACAAAAATAAGAACAACAAGTCTCCTTGCACAGTGTCGGAGGAAGGAAAATGCCTTCTCGCGCAAAGTGAGAGGAATGAAAAAGCCCTCCCACTAAAAATACTTTTCACAAAATTATGAGAAAATGGTGCGTCAATAAACTAAGAACCAAACACATTTGCTTGGTAGCCCACAACCCCTTCTTTATGATTTATATATGATGTTGTCAACAACAATTTGTAATAGATTTGTAAAGAATATAAACAATTTATCTAACTATATCCGATAAATAAAGCAGAAATGTG